>ML976657.1:285679-311531 GCA_010015655.1 Bimuria novae-zelandiae CBS 107.79
TCTTGGAGGCTCGGAGACTCTGTTCCGCTAGTGACGCGCTAGCGTCTTGGCAAGTCACATGACGGCCGGCTTTATTGAGATTACCCTTTGTACAAGCGCAAGTCGATGATAACAGATCCGCGGGGGAAGAGCGCAACGCTCGGAGAAATGCCGCTGCCGATCAGCGGATGCGGAGGCGGCGATCGACTATGCTGCAAGAGGAAGGCATGAAGGAGAACCAACTGTTAAAGAGAGCGGATCGGAAGTTGTTTTGAATCCGTCGACGAGGATTGAACATAACACTTGTTATTGCATGGGTGCAGGGCTACTCAGGTGCAGGCAATGTGAGAGAGGTGAGTGTCGATAGTCGTGCGGTGACGTGAGGCTACCGCCTCACGTTTCTGGATTTAGGGTACCGTGTCTCGGCAGTCAGTGCGCAACATCACTCAATGCGTGATCGCGCACCTACTTTAACGCGCCATAACTCCACTAATATAGACCTAATTATCGGCGCGATAGCAGCCATTAAATTATAAAAATAAAAATAAAAATTTATATAATAAAATTACTAAATAATTTAGCGTTATATATTTTATATTAATACATAAGCACTAATGCATTACGTAGACACGTGTAATTACTAATACTACGCGCTATATACTTAGCCTATAATAAAAAAAGTTGCTCTTATAATATATTAAACGCCTTACTAAACGTGGCCTTTCGTCTACATAGTATATAATATAGAACTTTACGTTCTATATTACTTAAAAGAATATAAGTATATTTTAAATTAATTACCTTATTAAGCGTAACATCAACGCCTTAATATTACGCTAAATAATTAAAATTAATAGTAATTACTGTAACGCTAATTCAAAGGCAAAATATAAGCTTTTGTCAGATTTGATAGTGTTCTGTCACTTTGAGATAATGCAATGATGAGAATTTGATGGATGTGATGATTGATTGATGATGTTCGTGTTCTGTGTTCCTGGAATGCAGATGTGTGCGAGGCTCCAAATAAGTGCCGCTGCAGCGCTAGCCCTATTTAGAATAGTACAAAAGAGAGAGTGCTCCAGCCTTATATCCACAACAGATAGAGGCTATATAATCGGACAGCTTTATTTTAAGCTTTTATATAAGAAAATTGTAAAGTATAGTATAGAGCTTTATTATTATTATAATATATATAAGAAAGGCTTCCTCCTTAGTATTACTAGCTACTTAAAAAGGATTTTTAATAGGCCTCTATATAAGAGTCGCTAAGTAAGGTAATATATATAAAATAATAAATATTAGTTGACCTTAATTATCGCATGTACATACACTAATAAATCTACTATTAATTTATTATTAATTTATTAATTTAACGCTAGGAGCCTATAATTAAGCTAAGTAAAAAAATTATTTTTAATATTATAAAGTCTTTATTACTTTATCTCCCTCTAGCTAGTTAAATAATAAGATAGGCCTTTAATAGCTTTAATAAGTATTTAATCACTGTATAAGAAAGAAAGCTAAAAAGGCTTAATAAGTATACTAACTTTTAATTCTTAATAGCTATAGGTCTTACGTTACTACAGATTTTATTAACTATTATAATTAGAATAAAATCCTCTTAACTATATTTCTGTTAGGATCCACGATCCAACATAAGGATAGCGAACTATTTTATACTTAGTCATAGTGGGTACATGTAGAGATACCCTTGTCTTCGCTTGTCGCGTTGTCAGCGCTTACGAAGTCATGTGACTATTCTTCAGAAAACACTTGTTGGAGAGCGCTCAAGGAAGAGCGCTCGCTAGCGAGCAGTCTAGGACTAGTATATAGGAATACTAGAGATAGACTCTCTATCTTTATATTTAACCTTATTTATTAATCTATTATTTAGATTATACTTAAGCATTATTAATTTATTTATAAGTATATATTACTTTTAATACTAATATTCTATTAATACGCGTAAGCTATTAATAACCTCTTTCTTGCCTTACTAGTACTCTTACACGAGAACTAACCTTAGCCCCTAAGGGACTAGCTACCCCCTAGGGACTTAATAATTTCTTTTTTATTTAACGCATACGTTATAGCCTTTTAACGTATATATATTTAAGTCTCTCTTAGCTACCTACTCTAACGAGCTTAATACCTATCTTTATAAAAGCCAAAAACTATTAATAGTTACTAAAAAAGACTTTTTTAATACTCTTTTAAGGGCCTAAACTACGTTAACTATGCTATAATTAATTACTAAAACCTTTAAATATACAGGTATCTTACTACTAGATCTTATACCTATTCTTAAGTAATTTGATAGAGAGTCCTCTCTAGTAGTAAAATTATAAAAGAGTTTAATATTAGTACTTAGCGTATTAAATTAGCGTAAAATAGAGTAACTATTACGCTTTATTATTAAAAATATTATAACTAAAGAGTTATATAATCTTAGCTAGATAATATACTAAATTTTTATATAAAAGTAACTCTTAGAGTACGAGAATAAGGACCTTTAAAAGGCCCTAAAGGAAAAAAAATAGTATTAAATAAAAAGTGAGACTTTACTATTAGAGTAACTTATAAAGTAGTATAAAAAAGCTATTTTTTAATTACTTACTTTAGTATAAAAAGCGCACGATTTTCTTAGTTAGTAAAATGCTTAAAAGGAATAATTATAACTTTAAAAACATTAGTAATAAAAGGTATAAAAAGCTGATAAATAGCTTAAAGCTTATTTACTTTAAAAAAAGAAGTGTTACGTAAGTAGTAGCTAAAAATATACGTGCTAAGGAGAGAGCTAATTAAGCTACTAAGTAATACTTTTATTAATAAGCTTATAAGACTTAATAATAACTTTAAAGATATCTTAAAATTGCTAAAAAGGGAAGTTAGAGAGTCCTAAAAGCTACTTATAAGGTTATAAAGAGGAAGAAATCTACGCTAGCACCTCTACGCGTTAATATAATAATATTTATATTATTAATGCTATTATCGCGTAGTAGCTATCTAGTTAGAACACTAAGTAGATATCTATAATCTAAGTTGCTAGAAATTATCTACAGACCTAGTGTTACAAGGACTCTACGTACCTAAGCCTATTCCAGGTTAGGGAGGATAGGTTGAGGGTAGGACGCCTTGCAGATATTTAGTAGTTAAAAGCTAATAATAGCTATAAGGTAGGTTTAGAAATAATCTGTTAGGATCTGAGATCCAAGGAAGGCTGTACCGGTTTTGTACTTAATCTCTTATATTATTCGCTAGGAATGACTGGTCATTTGCGACTACGCCGCATGGTGCTAAGTCACGTAACTACTCTCCAGAGAGTGCTCTGCAGAGAGCGCTCGCCAGCGAGCAGTCTAAGACCTGTATATAGGGATACAATAATAGACTTCTATTATCGTATTTAATCTGTTTACTAATCTATTGTTTAGATTTAACTTAGGCCCTCGTATTAATTTAATTATGCTATATATACCTTTAATACTAATACCTTATTAATACGCGTAAGCTATTAATACCTCTTATTTATATTACTAATACTTTTGCCTAAGAACTAATCCTTATTCCTTTAAGACTAGCTATCCCAAAGGGCTTAACATAATCTAATTCTATAACAAACTATAGAATAACTAACTAAGAAGTTTACTAATCTATTATAGGAGATATACTCCTAGTATGTTAAATTAACTATAAAGAGTAGGAGAAGTATAGAGAAATTATTAAACTATATACTATTTATTCTAATTCTTACTATTATTAAAATTATTATTATAGTCTTACTAAGATCTCTCTCTTAGAGGTAGTCCCTAAGACTTACTATAGTCTTAACTCTTATACGAGACTTCTTATTTATACGGGACGTTATTATATGCTTACTTATCTAAGCTGTCCTACACTATTATATATTCCTTAAGCATAGTTATTTTGCTAATAATAACTCTCTTAGCATAATTATTTAATTCTATTATTTCTGTAAGGTTCGTAATTATAATACTACCCCCCTTTTTAAAGTTATTATCTTAATACTTTACTTTATCGTGTTGCTATACTATTAGCGCGTAGGTTTTAGTTCTTATAAAGGTATATATCCTTACTTTTTAAGGCAAGTTATAGCCTCTTTTAGATTTTTCTTAACTTGCTAATTATACTAAAAGCTCTTTATTTATCTATTACTACCTATCGTGCACGTGCGGATAAGGTAGAATCTTAGGATCTTAAAATAATATCTAGTTATAAGCGCTATTAGAAGATAAAGCTATATTACTTTATAGATACTACTTTTAGAGAGTGTACTAGTTATATTTCTATTTATGCTCCGTGTAGTCTATAGGTTCCCAAAAAAGATTAGGAGCGTATTTAGAAAGAGAAGCGTAATAAGCGTCTAAATTTACTTATAGCTAAAAAGCGTTAAGCGCTAGCTACTAAAAAGTCTACTTACTTAGCGTTTATAACTACTTATCTTTGTTATAAACTCACTAACGTTAAAGAGAAAAAATCTAGTTATGCTTAGCACAATCTCCGTGTTGCTAATATAATAAAGCTTCTAAAATAGCAAAGAGAGAAGGAAGACTTAAAGGGTATAATTACTACTAATATTTATATACTATTATAACTCGCACCTCTAGGGGCTAACTTAAGCTAGTTATAGGCTAATGCTTTTATACTTAATTTTAATTTTTTATTTATTTTTCAATGTTTCCTCCTTCCTTGCCAATTTTCTGTCTAAGGGTATTATTAGTAGTAATTTATTACTAATTTTTTGTAGTTTATAAGATTTTCCTTTAGTTTTTAAGTATTATATTATTCCAGCCATCCTTTTTATTTAACTAAGTATTTAAGCTAATCCTAGATTATCTTTAGGTTCCTAATTTTTTTGGCCTTGTATTTGTCGTCTTATAGGTCTAACTAGATTTTAACTAAAGCGTCTAGGGATGCTAGTTTTAAAAGTAATTTATAAAATATAGGATATATCTTTATACCTAGTAATAGAAGTAGTTTAGTTATAATAGGTCCCTTAGTTTCCTATACTTTAAAAGAGCTTACTTAGAGGTAATTTAGTTTTCTGCTAAGTTATTTTATCCTTAGATTTTTTTATAATAGGAAGACTTTATTTCCCCTCTTAAAGGTTAGTCCCTTAATCCTTTACTTATTTACGTTTTTAGATACTGTAAGAGCTTGTTAGGTAATTTATTCTCTTAGGATTTTATAAAGTTTCCTTATATTTTAAGCTTTATTTTAGGCCCTTATAGAAATGCTTTTTATATCTCTTAAATCTTAATAAGTAACTAGCTTATATCCATAGTTAGCATAGTATAGGGAGTACTATATTATTCCTAATCGTATGTTGTTGTACGCTGGCTAGGCTATTAGTATTAACTCTACTTAATTATCTTGTTATTTATTAACATAGAACTATAGGTATTATTTTAAGATTTAATTTATACGTTCTATTTGTCTATTGGTCTAGGGGTAGAAACTTATTAAGAGTTTTTTATTAATACCTAGAGCTTCTGTAAAGGTATCTAAGTATTTAGATATAAAGAGCTTGTTTCTATCTATAATAAATTCCTTTAGTAGTCTATATTCTGCGAACACTGGATTGTCTACTTTATAGGTTAGTTCTTCTACTATTATAGATTTTTTATAGGTCTGAACTTAGCTACTTTTATTAAATAGTCTACTACTACTATAATAGTATCGCATATACGTTTCGTTCCTAGCTATAGTAATTTTAGGAGTTTTACTATAAAGTCTATTATTACACTTTACTATAGTTGTTTAGCTACTTATAGTAGCTATAATAGTCTATAAGGCTTATGTTTTTTTAGTTTATTTTTATGGCATGCTAAATAGTTACTTATAACCTTAGTTACTATCTACTTAAGTTTAGGAATAGTATATTTATTCGCGATTTAACGTATTATTTTTTTAATACCTAGGTATTCTTATTCTCTAAGTTTATGTAGCCTTCTAATTAGGGTTTCCTTATACCCTAGTTTCATAATAAGTCTATTTCTATGATCTCCTCGTGTTTTATTAATTCTGTTTTAGAATAGGTTTATATTTCTCGCATTGTTTCGTCGTAAGTCAACTATAGTCCTAAAAGTCGTGTACCTTTAGTCTAGTATAATGTAGGCTAGTAGCACGGACCTTAATTATTAGTTAGTTATATTTAATAGTTATATTATTCCTTACCTGTAATACTACGTTGTGTAGCTCTAGTTTATCTTTAGTAAGGGTTAATCTTCTACTTAAGGCGTCCGCTACGCTATTAAGCGTTTCTAGTTAATAGTATATTATAAAGTTAAAATTTACTAAGAATTTAATTTATTATATTTGTCTTTAGTGAAGCTTCTTAGTTAATATAAAGCTAGTAAGGTTTTAGTAGTCTATTTATACCTCTATTTTAAAGCGTATTCTAGTAAATTAAGCTTCTTATTATTTAAAGATATTTACTATACTAAGTAGTTCCTTATTATAAACGTTATAGTTAAGTTTTACTCCCGAGAACTTTCTTAAATAGAAGAATACTAGCCTCTATTTCTTATCTTTACACTATTATAAGAGTATTACTCCTAGTGCGTAATTTAATGCGTTTATTTTTATCCTTATAGGTCTTTTTAGATCGTGTATTTCTAATAGTAGCGCTTATAAAAAAAAAAAGCGTTTTTAGCTTCTTAAAAGCTTCTCTAGCCTCTTTAGTAAAGCCTGTCTACTTATCTTTCTTTATAAGTTTTGTTATTAGTACTATAGTCTTAGAGTAGTTCTTAATAAACTTCTAGTAGAAGTTGGTAAATCCTAAGAAGGACTAAATATCTTTTACTAACTTAAATTCTAACTATTCCTGTATAGTAGTAATCTTTTTAAGGTCTATAGCTACACCGCCCCGTAAGATAATAAATCCTAGGTACTCTATTTTTATAACGTAGAATTCGCATTTTTCTAGGTAAAGAAGTAATTAATACTTTTTTATATATTTTATGTGCCCCTTAAGTGTCCTGGTAGAGTAGATAAGTACGTTATTAAGGTAAGCTATATAAAATATATCTAAGTATTTATATAGTACTTTATTAATTAGCGTCTAAAACGTTGCAGGCGCGTTTGTTAGTCTAAAGAACATTACTTAGTACTTATATAAGCTATATTAGGTCCTAAACGTGGTTTTTTACTTATATCCTTTAGCTATTCATATGCGGTAATATCTATTACGTATTTTAAATTTTATAAACTACTTAGCTCCCCAGAGTCTATTTATTAGCTCCGTAATTAAAGGTAGCGGACACGAATTCTTAATTATAGCCTTATTTAGCTATTTATAATTTATATAAAGTTGCAGCTTGCCGTTCTTCTTAGGTACCTAAAGTATAGGAAAAGCTACTAGGCTTTAACTTTCTTTAATATACTATTTCGCTAGGTTCTTCCTTAAGTAATCCTATACTTCTTTTTCTTAGTCTATAAATATTAGTTATAGTTATTCTAGGCGTAGTTTTGTGCTCCTTATTAAGGGTATCTTTTAATTTTATTTTTAGTATTTTAGTAGTTCTTCTCCTTTAATTTCTTTAAAGAGTTCTAAATATTTTTAGTATTTTAGTAAAATATTAGTAGCTTTTGCCTTTTCTCTTAGGCCTAAGTATTATACCTAAATTAGCCTTACTTAGCCTAGATTTTTTTCTATGACTTTCGTAATTTTAGTAGCTAAAAGTTATTTAGCCTATTCTTTAACCCGTCTTATTAGGGTATTTAAGGTTAGTAGCTATATCTTTTAAGATTTGCGAATGTTAGTAACTTTTAATATAAGTCTTTAGCTAAGTAGCATCTTTTTCTGCTAGTTAATAATAGGATTATGTTTTAGAAGCTAATTATACCTAATAATTACTTCTATACTTTTAAGACCTATTATCGTGAAGCTATATTAGCTTTTAAATCTATTTAGACTAATAGGTAATAGCGTTATTTTAAGACGTAACTAGTCTTTACTATATCCTTAGGACATTATCCTATGTACTATTTCTACCTATACTAGTGTTTCTTTATTTTAGTACGATAGGTTGTATTTCTCTACTATTTTTAGAAATATTAGATATTTAGTTACTTTAGGGTCTATTAGCGCTGTTACTTAGTAACTACTAATTATAACTTCTTTAGTTAGTTATAGGTTATTTATACTTATTTTTACCTTTTTTGCCTTTATAGTCGTGCCTTTACTAGTAAGGTCTTGTATCTAGTGGCGCTCTAGTTTTCTAACTTATTATTAGCTTACTTAGTAGCGTCTTAAGAAGCTTTTACCTCCTTAATTTAGATTTATATAGCTTTATTTATTTCTAAGTTAGTTTTAGTTTTCTTTTATTACTTTTAGTAGAGTAATTTATAGGTACTCTTAGTATCCTTAATTTGCTAGACCTCTTCTTCCTCTTAGGATTCTCCGTGTCTTTTGTATCCTGTAACTAGATATTTTTAAGATTTTAGATCTCTATGTAATTGTCCGATTACAAGGCCTTTGTAATCCTGCACTATTATTAATAGTGCAGTAGAGAATATAAGACTGGCGCACCTCTAATTACACACTATCCTAGTTAGTACTAGCGTTAGGTCGGCACGTACTAGAGACCTCGCCTACGGCCAATCTCTATTACTTAATTAATTAACTTTATTAACTATTAAGATCACACTATCTTAAAGTGACAGAATACTATTAAATCTAACAATTAAGGGTCTTACTGCCTTAATTAAGCCAATTAAAATGGCCCTATCGACCCTTAGAGATCCTACGGTGATCCTGACCAACTACACAAACTACACGCTATAGCTTAAATAGCTTAAAATAAGATACTAATTCCTAAAGGTCTAGAGTATTATTAACCTAGTGCTAATAGATAAACCAAAGCAGAAACCCGCGATGCTAATGCCCCTAGCGATAGGAAGCTACCAGCCAAGCACGGCTTACGCGACTGCGAATCTAAATAATATGCTAAGAATGCCCTTACATCTATTAATAGTAGGCGCGAAAGTATACAAAGACAATAGCAATTATTATAAGGGATAGCTAGAGATATACAAGATTATAGACCGCAAGTATTAAGAGGAGCAGAATAGCCTAAATTAAGTAATTACCTTTCTCTAATTAATAGTCTTAGCGCATCTCCAGAACAACTACTATATTCTAAATTAATTAATTAGGTAGTAGATTAATAACTTTATAATTATAGTTAGGGTAGACCTGCAAGACGAATACAGACAATCTAGGGCAAGGTATTAAGAAGCCCTTAAGCTAGTAAGAATAATTAGATTATAGGCTATATAGCTATCTAAGTACGATTATACAGCTATAGAAGTAGAGACTAATTAGGTCCTAGAGCTTTAAAGGCTAGACTTAGTTAAAGAAGACTTTATAAAGGTAGTTATCTATGTTGCACTTATGTAGGTAACAACCTTCTAATAATACGAAAGCAAGAATATAGCTATCTTATAAAAGCACATAATAAAACTCTTTTAAGACTATATAATTCTATAGCACCAAATTAAGGGCAAACAAAAGGGCGCTTTTACTACTATAGGTTTATCTCTCGCTAATAGTGGTAAATCTACCTAGGCCACAGACAGGGACGCCTCTCTTATAGATAAAGCAGTAATATTAAAATATTAGGGAAGACCTCGTAAACAATAATCTACTAGTTATAGTACTAAAGCTAAATAGTCCGCGATTATAGATAATAAGCTAATAGTAGTTAGTGGCCTTATGTGCCCTACTTATAAATAATACTATAGTCTATAGGATTGCTTTTACGCTTTCTTAAATAAGCAACTAGATTAGTTTAGGCTAAAGCCTAGCATAGCTACCCTAATTAAATTTAGGTTAGAGAATAACCTAGAGCTTTAAGAAAGCCTAAGGATAATAAAAAGGGCTAGATTACAGGCACCTATAATTAAACTATTATATACTCTTACTCAAACTCGAATTACTAAGGCTAATAATAAGTAACTAAATAAACGCTAGATTACTAAAATCTTAGCAAGCTTTAACGTTGTATCCTTCTACACGTACCTATTACGATGCTTAGATATACTTAATTTAGGCATAACCTATTATATCTTTAACGACATTAATTGCTTCGTCTTATACCGACCACCGGCGCCAGGAGACTTTATATAGGCAGGGAATACATAAATATAGATTAAAGGATATAAGAGCGTTTATCTTAACATACGAAGTGCAAGAGGTAATTAAATAATATAGTTAGATAATATTACTTATTACCCTAATCTGCTCTGCAATCTTGTATTATTCTAATTACTCTAAAGGCAAGGCTTTTAGTGGGACACGTAAATAGAACTAACAACACTAAAGTAATAAAATAACATAATATTAGTAGAACTAAAAGAGATGCATGGCTAATAGGTGCTAGAATATAGATTAGCCCTAGTAGGCTATACTATTGCTAATAGTGCGCTAGTAGCGTATAAAACTAACTTAAGAATAAAGCGCAAGCCACAAAAAGTAAACGCAATTACCTAGTATAAGTAATTAAACTACCTAAGACCTTAGGCACTTAAATACCTAGTATAGTAATCTAAGGGGGTAAAAATTAAAGAACTTACTATAGTTAAATGCAACGCCTGCAATAAAGCTAAAATTAAGTAATAAATCTATAGATAACCTAAAGAGCTTACGAAAGGCCCTAGAGAGAGAATTATAATTAACTTTTATAACTTTAAAGCAGATAGCTTAATAAGAGAGAAGAGTTAGATACTTATTACTAATAGATTCTCCGGCTTTACCTAGGACCTCTACTTTAAGGATAATCGCCCGGCACAATCTATTATTAAGCAACTTAGCACCTTTATACTATTTATAAAAGTATAATTTAAAGTTATAGTAAAAGTTATTAAATTAGACAATAAGATCTTCTCTATTAAAGTAGACATTAAGAAGTAGTGCTTAGTATAAGGTATTAAAATTAAGCCTTTAGCACTTAATACTTAATTATAAAATAAAGGGGCTAAACGCTTAGGGGGTGTAATTAAGAAAAAAGCGTGCGCGATACAACTAGACTCTAACCTACCCTAGTAGCTATAGCCTAAGATTACACGAGTAGTAGTCTACCTTTATAATTAAATACTAAACTACGCTAATCACTAGAGATTACTATACAAAGTATTCTTTATAACAGTGGCCTTTTAAAATAGCGAGGTTACTTAACTAAAGAAGCTTAATTAAACTTACCTTAAGGTTTATAGCTATAAAGCTTTTATAATAACTAATAATACAAAGCGTGGCAAGAGCAAACTCTAAAGATTAGATCTTAAAGTATAGATTAGTTACCTTATTAGCTACTAATTATCTAATATTTAGAGGATATAGATCCCTTTACTCGCAAAGATAATTAGCACTTGCGATGTAATATTTAATAAAGACATAGTATTCTTAGGCAAGACTAAAGACCTAATAGATAATCTTATGCATAATACCTTAGAAGAGATAGTAGCATAAGTATAATTAATAGAGTTACCTCCCTTACCTTGCCAGGGTCAAGCCACAGAGTCCTTCTATAAAGATAAGACAATTACTAAGGTACTAGGGGAAGAGGATAAAGGGATCCTAGGGTATAGGCAAAATAGAAAGTTTAATTATAATTATTTAATACCTTTATTAATACTAGTACTAGTTACACTCTTTGCCTAATTACTAGCTAGAGATAATTAAGCTAAACTATCCCTAAGAGTGCAATTAGGGTAAAAACAAGTTAGTCCTTAAGCCGTGGCATTTATAGCAGGCACGAAAGCAGGAAGCAGTGGCAAGTATTAAGATAAGGTACTAGATAAGGCCTAGCTCAGACGTATAATTACTGTAGGTAAGAAGCCACACAAAAGCCTGCTACTAGAACCACCCACCTGCAAAAGCAAGCTTAAGGATCACCCTCTCTATAATATATAGAAGGAAGCCGAGCGATCTTATCTCTAGAGCTATAAGGAAATAAAGTCCTAGAGCAAGGTTATAGCTGCTCTAGTAAAAGCAGCAGGTTATTAAATCCTTAACTATATATAGGTATATACTTATAAGCTTAACAAACACTATTAATTATAAAAGTGCAAAGCAAGATTAGTAGTAAGAGGTAATTAATAGTAATATCTTACTTTATAAGATACCTACGCCGCAACGCTTATAAGATAATCCTTTTATATGCTTATATTAATTATAGCTTAGTTTAACCTAGAGCTTATCTAACACGACGTCACTAACGCTTTTATCCACGCCAAGCTAGATAAAGAAATCTATATAAGGATGCCTCGCGGCTACACGCGAGCAGGCGCAATCCTCTAACTACACAAAGCACTCTATAGACTACGCATCTCTCCCCTACTTTAGTAAAGAGAGTTCACTACTGTACTCCACGATATAGGGTTTAATACAGTCCTACATAAGCCTTGTTATTTTATTAAGGAAGGACTCATCATCTTCTTCTATGTAGATGATATGATTATCGCCTATTAAAAAGATCACAAATCTGCCGCAGAAGCAGCCATCACAAAGATAAGCGCCAAGTTTACTCTCACTAGTAGAAAATATCTACAGTGGTTTCTAGGAGTTAAAGTAATTAGAGACCGCACTAAGCGAAGGATCTGGCTTTCACAAGCCTTATACATCGACAAGATATCTCGCCTCATAGATTACCATAAGATGCGATATAAGATGCTAATAACTTTAATTAAATTACTCTCGCGAACAGGACTAGCTAGTAAGGCTAAGGTTAATTAATACTAGCGTAAAGTTAGATTAATTCTCTATGCTATAGTTATAACTTAACTAAATATTGCTTTTATAAGCTCTAGACTATCACGTTTTCTATCTAATCTAAGCGAGGATTATTATGCTACTACCGATTAAGTCCTCCTTTATCTTATAAAGACTAGATTACTAGGTCTATAGTTAGGAGGGGCAGACACCCTAGAAGTGGCTAGCAACATATTATTTGCTAATAATACTCTAGACCGCAAGAGTTTATAAGGATATATTATTAAACTATTTAGTAGGCTAATTGCCTAGAAGGCAAGTAAACAAGATACAGTTACTATATTAATAATAAAGGCTAAATTACTAGCACTATTATAAGTAGCTAAGGAGGCCATTTTTACTTCGCGATTACTCTAAGAGCTCTAAATTACTATAAGTAATTACCTAATCATAATTAATTACGATAATTAATAGACTATCTGTCTTATTACTAAAGAGATTATAAAGTTACAGACTCAGCTACGCCATGTAAATATCTATAATTATTAGCTAAGGCAGGAAGTGGCTAAAGGAATAATTAATATTACCTATTAGAGATTAGAGGATATAGTGGTAGATAGTCTAACTAAGGCCTTACTAGTAAATAAATGGAACAAGTTTCTGGATAAACTAGGACTTATAAATGTATTAGACAAGATCACTAATTAAGAGGTCACCCTATAGGATCTATAGCAGAGGATGGAGGCCTTTAAAATAGAGTAGAAGGATAGACTAATTACTATAAAGCGTTTAGCTTAAAGATATATCTAAGCTAAGGGGGTGTATTTAATTATAAGGCCTTTGTAATCCTGCACTATTGTTAATAGTGCAGTAGAGAATATAAGGCTGACGTACCTCTAGTTGCATACTATCCTAGTTAGTGCTAGCGTTAGGTCGGCACGTACTAGAGACCTCGCCTACGGCCAATCTCCATCACTCAATTAATCAACTTCATTAACTATCAAGATCACACTATCTTAAAGTGACAGAATACCATCAAATCTGATAGTAATAGTGTTATTTTTAGTACTACTATTTATACTTTTTAATATAGGTATACTAGGTACTCCCTATTATAGTCTAGCTATCTAATTTATTATAGGTACTTAGGGCTCGTGCCTTCTATTTATTAGTTTTTTATAATTATCGCTAATCCCGCGTTTATACCTTTAGGGTACTAGCCTATAGCTTCTTTATATGCTTCGTGTATTTAGCACTTATTATTAAGCACTTCTACTATCCTAATTCTTTATAGTGTTATAACTACTTATTAAGGAAGTGTTTATAGCAACTTATTATTTGTTTTTAATCATTAATAAACCTATAGTTAGAGTTTTTTAGTAATATTATTACTACTTCTTTTTTTATCTCGTGTAGTTAGCAATCTTCTTTATTATAAAGAAACTAGACCACTTCCTTATATTATTCCTAAATTTAGATTTACTATCTTAGTACTAGCACGTGTCCTTAGTACTTTATAGTAATTTTATAGATTAAAGTAGTCCTTAGTCCCTTCAGCTCTATTTTTTGCGTGCAATCCTTAGGTGTATGCATCTAACTATTACATACCTAGCAGTTTCTGTAAGGAGGCTTTGGGCCCGGGGGACCTGAGATGCCAGAAGAATACAGATGAATTCGATAAGGTGTTTAAGTAGCTCCTCCCTATGCTATATATATGGCTTCTAAGTGGAGAGGACTAACTCTAAAGGGGCTAGGTCCGTTTCCTGACACTCCGAAGGTACCCCGGTGGCTCTTAGAGTTGCATAAGGCTTAGGCCACGAGGTTTCTTAGCCGAGTACTTCAGAGGCCTAGCCTCTAACAGTTTCCTTCTGCTAGTTAGTGTGAGGACGAGCGCGGGCTCCTGTATCGAAAGAGTAGATGACGTAAGTTGGCTCTATTTCAGCTACACTAAGATGAGGAGACTGTAGGTACACAGGCCTGCGGCGCTTTTATGCGCTGCCGCTCGGCGCGGAACATCTATCTATCCGAGAGTCACGCTAGCGTGCAAGGTCATGTGACCTGCCAGCGTGAAGGTCCGTCACAGTTAGAGAAAGACCTTATACTTGTGTACTATCCTCTATTCCGTTTCTTCTAGTGTCTCTAGAACTTTAAGTTCTATATTAGAGACGTTATTTTTATTTATCTTTAGTAGTATAGGTGTTAGTACCTATAGTATAATTATTGCTACTTAAATAATTTATGCTTTCTTACTTTATCCTTTATTATTTTTTAAATAATTTTTTTAAAAGTAACCTTATTTTTTATAACCTAAGCATGCTTTCTCCTTAAAGCATTATTTTTATTCTTAGTTAAATAGTCTATTTTTATAGTCCTTTTACTACTTCTTTAGTTTCTATTCTTAAGCTTTATTAGCTATTATAATATATTTATCACGGTCCTTTTGTAGTTTTTAGCTTTTTTTAGTATTAGATTAAATATAATTATCTTCTTGCTTTTCTAACTATTATTTATATAGTCTATTATTAATTTATATAGCTAGCTTTATAAGTTCCTTTAGGTTATTTATCTTCTTATAGTAGGTAAGCTTATCCTTAATACTTTATTTTAGTCTGTTATAGTAGGCTACCTAAAGTAGGACGTTGTCTTAATTAATCTTAGCTTAAAGGCATCTAAACTTAGCTGTATATATACTAGCTAATCTTATTTATTTAAGCTTTTATATTTTATATTTAGCTTATTATTCCTCGTTAACTTCTATAAATATAATTTAGATTTTTGTTACGATCACGAACTCCACAGGAACAAGGAGACCAGACAATTACGTCAAGGAAGTAATTGTTGGCAAAATGACTGGGTCGCGGGAACACACGAAGACGCGGGGCAGCTTAGTTCAGCAGTCACGTGATGTAATCCCGCCTAAACGAGAAGTCCAAGGGACTACGAAGGCTTGGCAGGTCTATAATAGCAAGTTAGATAATAGCAAGGAATAGGACAGATAGTATATAGTCTAATAATTTCTTTATACTTCTCCTACTCCTCGTAGTCAACTCAACATACTACGAGTATATTTTCTATAATATATTAGTAAACCTCCTAGTTAGTTATTCTATAGTTTATTATAAAATTAGGTTATTTTTAAAACCTACCTCGTGGCTATCTCTAGCTTTTAACTATTAAATATCCGTAAGACGCTTTCTTCTTAAACCTATCCTCCCCTAACCCGAACCAGGCGTAGGTACGTAGAGCCCTTGTAATAATTTACTTTTTAAAGGATGCCTAGTCCTTAAACACCTTCCTAGTTTTGTTACTATATTCTAATATGTTATCTTTATTTTTTAGGTAATCTTTAATAAGAGGTTATAGCTATTTAGCTATCTTGCCCTTTATATACATACCTACTACCAGGATTTTAGCCTGCTTAGTTCTAAAGATATCTTTATTATATTAGTAGAATAGTTTTATATTTATAGAAAAAGCCTTAAGTCCTTCTCTTTTACCTTTATAAATTTTAAGAATCTTAAAGAATATTCTTCCTATAGTTATAGTAGCTAGAACGTAAGCTATTAGCTTAGCTAGCTACTTCTTAAGCTACTATATTTTACTAGCTTAATTAGCTAACACTATTATAGTATTTATAGTTAGTCTAGAAGCCGCGCTTCTTATTAAGATCCTTATTATAGTAGCTATTATAGCTATTTTTATTATTTTAAACCTTTAGGTAGTTAAAGTGTTATAAGGGCTCTACGTACCTAAGCCTATTCTAAGTTAGGGGAGAATAGGTTAAGGGTAGGATGCCTTATAGATATTTAGTAATTAAGAGCTAATAATAGCTATAAGATAGGTTTAGGAATAATCTAATTTTATAATAAACTATAAAATAACTAACTAAGAGGTTTACTAATTTATTATAAAAGATATACTTGTAGTATATTAAGTTAATTATAAGGAGTAGGAGAAGTATAAAAAAATTTATTAAACTATATACTATTTATTTGAATCTTTACTATTATTAAAATTATTATTATAGTCTTGCTAAGATCTCTCTCCTAGAGGTAGTCTTTAGGACTTATTATAGTCCTAACTCTTATACGGGACTTCTTACTTATACAGGACTTTATTACATGCTTACTAACCTAAGCTATCCCGCGCTACTATGTGTTCCTCCGGCGCGATTATTTCGCCAACAATAACTCTCTTGGTGTAATTGTCTGGTTCTATTATTCCTGTGGGATTCGTGATCGTAACACCTAGGAAACCTCTTCACTAAAAAATCTCGTAATAATAGTTTTTGTGTAGAGCTCTATAGCCTTATATTATTAACGTCGCGATTATGTTGGGGTTGCGTGTTAAGTAATGTTGCGCGCTAACTGCCGAGACACGGTACCGAGGTTCATCTCGAAGCGACCCCCGGCGAAACGATCCACTCATCAAGATAAGGCCTCAACTTCAACACGCGATAACTCCACTAATATAATCCTAATTAAAGCTACGATAGTAGTAATTAAATTACTGAAACTTAAAGAAAAATTTAGCTATAAAAAGATTATAAGAGATTATAGTTATAGCTATATAATGCTTAGATAAAGATACTAAAACGTCTTAACTACACTCGCTACCCGCTATAAATATTAATATGTTTTTTATTTATAATAAAAGTAGGAGCTCCTACACTATATTAAAGAACTTATTAGGTAAGGCCTTTTACCTATATAAGCTATAATTAAAAATTTCCCCTTATAAATTTTAAGGAACGAGCTTAGAATAAACTAAATTAATTACTTTATCTAGTAATATCTTAATAAACTTATTTTAAAATAAATAATAAGGATTAATAAGAGTTACTATAAGGCTAATTTAGAAAAAAAGTATAGCTTTTACTTTAACCACCTACGCAAGAAAATTAGTTAATATTATATTAAAGCGTAATATATTTATAATATAGATAAGAAAGGCTATATACTTAGTGTTATAAGTTACTTAAAGAGAATCTTTAGCAAGGCCTCGTACAAAAATATAAAGAGGAGAGGTACTATTTAAAATAACTTATAAGAGTAGATAACGCTACTAGCCTATATTTACGCTAATAGATCTTATTTTAAGCTTACTCTTATTTATTAGTTAGCCTTAAAGTTAATATAGGACTTGTAGCTATAGGCCGTTAATTATAAGATTTATTAGATTTAAATCTCTTTATTATCCCTTAGCTAAATAAATAATAATATTAGACTTACGTAGCTTAAATAAGTATTTAATTATAGTATAAAGGCGAAGACTTCATCTTCTTATAAAGTATTTATTTTAAATAGCTATAGATCTTACCTTATAATAGATTTTATTAAATACTATAATTAGAATAAGATCCTCCTTACTATGTATTCTTTTTATTTAACCTATACGCTATAGACGCTTAATATAACTATACTTAAGCCTCTATTAATAGCCTACTTAAATAAGATCTTAGCTTTTATAAAGAGGAGCTAGGACTTTAGCTTAATAAGTAAGAAAAATCTCCTCCTTCTTTTTTACTAAGCCTAGTAGGCCTCCTTTAAAAAAATTTGAAGGCCTTTAAGGGTATAGGTCTTTTACCCTTTAATTTTAAAATTATACTATAAAGATTTAATACTAGTCTAAAATTTTTAAGTAATAGTAAGTCCTTAGTCCTAAGTGCTTTAAACTAAAGGAAGACTAAAAGTCTATTATATTAAATAATTAAAAATTAAAGTAATAGAAAAGCTTAAAAGCTAAGCTAGGCCTTTTATTAAATTTTAACTTTAAAGACCCTCCTTAAGTATAAGGTTAAGGGCCTATATAAGGCTATAATTAATAAGGGAATGCGCAGAAAATAAAATAAACTTTTTTTACTTAAGAAGCCTAAGAAGTATTATAATAAAGCTATATTTTAGTTATTAAGGAAGGTAAAGAAGACATATAATTGCTAGTAGCTCTAGGAGCATAAAGAGGAGTAAGTATAATACTAAAAAGCTAAGATAAATAGGCTTCGTAAGGAGGCAAGACAGGAAAAGGTAAGGGAAAAGAAGATAAGGCGTTAGGCAAGAGCTATAGCTAGACTAGTAAGAGAGAAGGAGAAGGCTAAAAAGACTACTAAATAGGTCTTTAAGGTAGTTACTTACAGGACTATAAAATTACTCTAATAAGCTCTTAAAATATCTTAAAAAGGCAAGAAGTGCAGCCTTAAGGCTTTTATTAAAGCTATTTAAAAAAAAGTTATTATAAGGCCTATAGGTAGTAAAGAGCCTTAAAGTACTATTATAGGCGTACTTGCTCTTAGGTTATAATATAGCTATAATATTACGCCTTTTATACGATATTAATAGCTATATAAATTAATTAAAGCCTCTAGATATTACTATTAAAAATATTATAATAATAGCTATTATGTAAGGACCTACAGCTTTAAGCTGTACCGCTGTTTTAGTGTTCAGGTGGGTCGCTTCGCCGGGGGGGTCGCTTCGAGGTGAACCTCGGTAGCGCGTTGATGTGACATGCACTTCCGAGTCAACAAGCATTAACGAACAACTTCTAAGAGCTATCGACGTTCACTAGTTGCTGCTTAGTGTCGAACGATAGGCATGTGTTGTTCCTTCAAGGAGTTTCGTGGAGAAATGGCAAATATGCATGAGTGTAGAAGGGTAAAAGCGGACCAGCTGTTCCTCGGCCAGGTCGACATGAGATGTAGAAGACCATGCAACTTGTGTGGCATTAAAGATTGATACATAGGGTAATTCATGAGGAGGCAAAGCTTAAGCTTTTACTAAAAGGCGTGTTCGGAGGCTTGTTGCAACTTCATTTTGTGTGTGCAACTGTGGGTCGAGGGCTGACCCGCAAATACAGTTTTCACCCAGTCATCACCGACCGCTACGAAATCAGTGAATCCGGTTAACGGAACGGGTAGACGCATGTCTAAGAAAAATCTTCTGGTGGTGAAATCAGATGTTGAATGCGCACGGTATACTGATTAATACAGCAACCTACGAGAAAGGACTCGCTAGGAGGGAGATGACACTATCTGATTGAATTGGATTGAAGCTCAACTGTCGAGGGACACCTTTGTTGCTGTTGTTTGCCCTGCTTCTGTATGTACCATAGCTGCATATAATATCTACACTAGAATTCCCATGAATGCCACATCCATTCTGAAGTGCATGCCCGACCCTAATAAATTCGATCCGTGCAACCGCCATATACAGTCACCGTAGAACTCCAGGGCCAATATCGACCCATCCGAAACCGACTAGCCTTGAGGCATGCACAATGTAACGCCGCACAAATGCTCGTGAAGATGCCACAGAAGTCCAAACGAGACTTTTCGGATAAAACACAATCATAACCCATAAAACTGATGGAAAGAGACTCAAGAGATCCACCTGACGCGACACGCTTTATGTCCGCACAAACATATTCCTGTTGAGCTTGTCGAGGGCGCGCGAATCCGTGGCGGTGCTTATGCTCGCCAACCTATCTGGAGCAAGCTCCCGAATTGGAGGCTGAGAGCCGCTGGGACTTCGGCTGCCAGACCGGCTATTGCTCTGGTTTTCCGCATTCTGCTCTTGATTGTTGAGAATCGATCCGATTTTAGGGATTGTCCGCGCAGGTGATGGCTCGTTAGTGGTTCCAGTCGTCTCCGGCGGCGCCAGTGACCTTTGTGCTTGAGACTCGGAGGGCTGCGGGGTCGGCGGCTTGTTGGACGACGTAGGAGTAGTGCCGTTGATCGCCGGTAGTTGCAGTCCTGCCTCGGGGATGGCTGGGACAGGGGGAGCAGGCGGTATTTGAACACTAGCTTGGGAATGACGTTGAACCAAGTCTGGTCTTTGGAGGGCATGCGGAGGAGGTTGCTGAACATATTGCGGCGGATGGCCGGGGTGTTGCGCCATCGCGATGTGCCCTGGAGGAGCGTGAGGGTGAGGTATACCAGGGTTCGCAATCTGCGGGGGAGGTCGGTCGAACACATGGCCTTGTTGTGGATGATAACCCGGTGGAGCATAGATGACAGGTGCGTATGGGAAGTATGGGTAAGGCTGGCCATAAAAAGTATGCCCCGTGGGAGGAGTCGGTGGGTGGTAGACGGGCACGTATACCGGCGTCTGCGGGCCGGGTCGCGAGTAAGGGGATGTAGGCATCTGGTGAGGATGAGGTGATTGGGCGTATGGCGAACCAGGCAAAGGACCACGAGTAACGGCCGCCACAGGCTGGGTCTCGTTGACTGTAGACTCAGGATACATGTTCTTTGGAGGGCGAATGTGGCGTAGTGAGTTGTCTGTGGATGGCTGCTGCAGAGGCATCGAATTTGACCGCGAGTAGTAGCTGATCAGGTGTAGGTGCTGTCCGCTCGAGGTGGTGATGCTGAAAGACTGCTTCATTAGACCATCTGGTTTGTACCGGTAGCCGTCCGGGCCCTCGCCTTCAGAGTCGCCAGTTGCTGATCCGTCAGGTGACTTTCCGGTCGCTCGCTTTGGCGCCGGCTGGCTCAGATTGCTGCCCCCTCGCTTGCCCTCCATCTCCCGGTAGGTCAAGAAGCTGCCCGACACGCGACTCGCACTCCACGACTTGCCGTCCGTCCACCGCCGCATGCCGGCTTCCCTCTCGTCCCAGACAAACACGGACCCTGACTTGATCTGCTGGCGCTCCTTCTCAGATAGGCGTCGCTGCACACGGGGCAGGAGGCCTATGCGGCAGGCTTCAAAAAGCAATATCGCATCGTTGGGCGTGCGGACGTGGCCGTTGTATGTTTCCATGGTGAATTGAAGTCGAGAATAGGCGTTTGAGATAGGCGTAGGCTCTTGGAGCAATGAAGGGGAGAAGCAAGCGCGTCTATGATCTCATGTCCACCTGTACCACGGTCAGACTGTGTATATGTTGGGACAAGCAATTCTGGCGCCCAGCACGCTGCAGCGCAAGTACGACCCGCTCCAGAGGCAGACAAATAAGGTGCGTGGAAGATGCTGGGAATTGGAAGGTGCTAAAGGTTGGTGTGGACGGCCACTTTGGTTTGGGAAGTCGCAATGCGCGCACGCAGACGGAAGGCGCGATGGACAATAACAACAAATTCGGTTGGGGGCAGATAGGCGTATTGAGACGGCCCACAGGACGTTGCGAACCGGGGACCAAAGAGAAAAACTTACTGCTAGGCAGAAGGCTCTAGGGAGAATATGGGTCAGTCGAGGAGACGGCGGCACAATGTAAACAGCTCCCTGGTGGGACGTGACGTGCAAGTTGGCGGCGTGTGAAATAGCAGACTGGCTGGCGGAGCAGGTGCGAGATTGGGGACGAGGGACAGGCGGAGGGCTGAGCAAGAAGTTCAGAAGGCTGCCGTTGCGTGCGAGGCCATGTACAAGTAGTCGTCGTAGTGGACTCGTGGACAGGCCGCGAACCCGGAATGCTTTTGGCTCTCTCCTCGGCACATGCCCTGGACCTTGATCGCCCGCCCAGGCCGCTGGTGTGGCGCTGATAGAGCAACAAGGCCCGTCAACCAGACAAGCTTTATTTTAAACGCCGTTTGGCTGCTAACTTTGGGCCCCCCCGGCTCCCGGCTCGCCCTGCTTGCAGCCCACGCCCCATCCAGTATGTATTTTCATAGCGATATGCGAGCTCGCATATGAGCTCGTATGTGAGGACGCAGCCGTCACAGGGGGCGGCGCGGCGGCACAGCTACTCGCACTCTGTCATTTCTCACCACGGCCGTACCACTCCCCCAGCTGCGCGCCCAGCCTGCACCATGGCCTGCCCGCTCGAAGCTCGAACGATGCCAACCATGCTAATCCTAATCTTTAACCACGACAAGCCTTCGCCGCTTGGCCCATAGTCCGCTCCCGGCCTACCAGAGCTGCCCAGCCCTGGCAGTACCGCGGATGACATCGCAGCGGTGTCCTGTGATGCTCCTCTGCGCAACCTCCGGCAATTAGCACACAAGCCCAGCTCCACTCATTCCCCAGGCTCAGCGAAACATCTCGTCAAGCTGTCGCTGCTTCACCACGAAGCTGGGCCCCAAGCACCGCCGTAGCCAGCGTAGCTTCACGTCGCGCTGCCAAATTTCTCTCCTTGCACCCTCTCCGGACTGTGCCTCGTCCCGCCGCGCTTAGAAGACTGACAAAGACGAGTGCTGCGCTCAGCACCCGCCCAAGCAAGCGGACTCGCATATGAAAGTGCTGACGCCCGGCTGCCTGCTGCTGCGTTACCAACGCCGGCTCGCACGAGAGGCGTACAGAGCCATTCGTTTGATTGCTGCATACGTGGAGCTTGAGCTACCTCGCAGCACGCCTGCGCTTTGTGGAATGGCGTCCGCCCGACTCTATACCCCCAACTAGGGATGTTGAGTTACCGTAATTTTCGAGCCATCTCGGTATTACCGTAATGTCGTAATTATGGTAATTACTGGTATTTTGGTACAATCTTGGCACAGTGAATTGAGCCAATCAGTGCCTTTCTTGGTCTAATTATCACATATAGAACCAGATGCAATTGAATCTATGTATGCTGGGTATTTTCTAGATCTTTGGGACGCTCTTCATGTACTTGTTCGGCCGGGTAATCGAGCAATTGGCCATCATCTTCATGCTCGTCGGCGTCAACTTGTTCGGGCACTTCTAACAGGTCGAAAAACTAGGCATCCTTAGCCGTAATTAAGTTGCGAATGCGCAGGTTATAATAATAAAATACTAGCCTTTCGACCTAGGCGTTAACGAGACAATTACGTACTTTATTATAGAGAAATCCATGCTTGCTCTAGTTACGTTTAGCTACTCCCGTTAAAGTCATTTTCCCGGCAGCAATTACCCGCCTTGGCATTACGAACCATCGATTTCTGTACCGTAACGCATTACCGTAATACCGTAATCGGTAACGGTACGCGGCATCCCTAACCCCAACACGCTGCTGCTGCTGCTAGCGCCTCGCCGCTGGCCTCGGCGCTTTTTGGAGTTTAAGCTTACTCTGCTCTGTGCCTGGTCTCAAATCGCCCACAGTCCCGGGTTCGATGCCTGATGCTGGCCGCGAGCGACTTGTCATCTTCGCGACTGAGCCCTCACCAACAGTGACACAGCATGTCTTTCCCCGTACGGACCGATGCAGCCAGCCGCCAATATTCCTGTCTCTGTGTGTTCCGCATGGTTCTCGCAGGCACACCGCTGTTGCTGTATCCACTCCGCAGCGGGCCCAGCCTTGAGGTCGTCTTGGACGCCACAGCTGTGATCAGGAGCCTTGGATCTGCTCGCCGCAGCGAGATAAAGGACCGAAACCAGGTTTATTGACCCAGCCCACACAAGCAAGCCAAGCCGCAACGCCCACTTTGTTTCGACATTTGGCCAAGCCTCCGGATCGGAATGCCGCGTCAGCAAGCCAGCAAAGTTATATTCCCGTGCGAGGATCCTCCCTCTCGTCCGTTTCTGGATGACGATGATGAACTTGGTTCCATCGGCCCATCTCTGCAACCAGTGTGCTCTGTGACGCTGATACGCCCGAGAAACACCGCAAATCTCCAATGCGGACGACCTGCACATGTCATACGATGTGAATACGGCTTGGCAAGACTGATCAGCCGGCTTCGCTTACAGGGTTCCAGATAAGGTTAAAGACAGTTAAGCATAAATCTCTGACCCGCTGTCCCGCTTTCGTCCACACGGCGTCTCCGCAGCAAGCCACGCACCAGAAAGAGCAATTATTCTCGGGCTAGGCAAATTCTACGACCCAGTACGTGTCGCATTGACAAAGCATCACCTTTGCTTAGGAACAACTCGGTACTGCCTGGATCTACAACGCAATTTCCCTTCTACTTGGTGTGGATCCCCCGCCGCTCGTTCCCGAGTGCTGTCTGAAATTCGGTTGCCGGATACAATGTTGACAAGCTGTGCCGCGACCCTACTTCACATCCCAAGCCTATTGCGCGAGCACGACAAGCAACTAGGAGCTCTAGAATCCGCCTCCGCTCTCGTGGCTTTTGTATCCTACGGGAGGACGGCAGCACCGACAGAGAGATTAAGGTAGGCCAAGCAATTGGCCAGTCCGATAGGCCCCGATCTTTGTTTTGCCTGGCGATAACGCTGAGGGTGTCGCTGCACACCCGTCTGCGACTTTTGATTAATTCCCATCACGGTGGCATCGTTGTCATATCTGATAAATGGAACCCACATGCAACGTCTGAGAAACCGGTCATGCACTACGGACGGTGCAACCGCTACCAGCTACCGCAACTCGGCGCTAAGAAAAGCTTGCTGCTATCACAGGTCAGCGGACTGGATAATACACACTCCATGAATGACAACTTGTGAAATGCGAATGCCCTCAGCCCACTTTTCAATTTATTTCATGGTTATTTCAGTACCAGGTAACTGTATGGTTACGGACTTTATGAGTTTGCGACGCTGGGGATCTTCGCAGCGTAAATCGTACATCGAAGTTACTTCGCCTCGTTGCTGCATCTGGTAATTTTCTGGCCCCTTTGAACCGTGGACGCAGGTAACCCGACCACGCTAAAAGCTCGCTTAATTTTTTTTGCTAAGCCGACCACACCAAAGCTTTCCCCACCCAACCTCTTCTTAACACCACCACACCCAGCACAAAACGGCTTTACAACATCTCCAAATGTCCAAATCACTGCAAAAATCAAGCGTACGTAATTCTATTTGCTATATAATTGTGCTAATTGCTTCGCAGCCTGCCTATGTTCAATACCTGGCGCTTGGTAGGCTGCCTGAGGGCTGCCCTGCCTTGAACGTAAGGCAGCCTGTTCTCAACTTGTTCTGAGCTTGTTCTGAGCTTGTTCTGAACCTATTATCGTAACACACAGGACAGCGAACAGCTCTACCTAGGCGAGACCAGGTGCAGGGTTGAAATGGGTGGAGAGCTCTGTGGAGTAAGTCAAAACCCGTTCCCAACCTGTTCCGTACACATTCCTCAGGATCCGCTAGTAGACTAACGTTATCTCAACCTGTTCAGAAGCCGTTCCTCGAGACCGGTGGGCTGGCTAATCATATCAAAAAATACCATCAAAGCATCCGTCTGACACCTTCCAACCATACAGGCAATCCTGGCTTCGATAAGATTGCGAATGCGAAGAGTGAGTCCGTTCCGAATGTTTTCATAACCTGTTCCTAACATGAACATAGGCTTCTACACTAGCATTTTGGCAGA
>ML976657.1:315151-372602 GCA_010015655.1 Bimuria novae-zelandiae CBS 107.79
TCATCCTACACAAGTTAAGATCAGGACTAGAACAGATTGACAATGTGTTTAAAGGCCAATTCACCTCATTTTCTTCGTCTTCTTCTTCGCCATGATACGTGTCATCCTCTTGTGTTGGCCTACTGTCAAAGTCCATTGTTGTGTCGTCTAGGTCGCTATCATATGCGGCATCGGACATACGGTCGGCCCGGGAGTCATTGGTAATAGGGTCACCTCAACACGGTTAGAACACATTCACAACATGTTCTCAACATACTTACTCATTTTGGTTTTACCGGTTAAATTGAGTTGGAGGGAGCAAATTGGGGCGTGCGCTGTACTTAAGAGGTGACCCAACCACCCGATAAGTAACCCGACCACTCGATTTGTAAGCCAACCAGCGAACAGGGGTCTGTACTAGCGCGTGTGGTGGGCCGAGGTCAAAGTGTGGTGGGGTTAACCGTATCCACCTTTGAACCCTGAACGAACCTGCGCCGGAGTGGCAAACACCTTATTCCAGAACCTTATCCACTCGTTCACCTCGCACAGAGCAGGGGGTTCGCAAGTCGCTGCAAACACACTGCAAAGTAAGACACTCCGAAAATAGTCTCTCGCAACCTCAGGCTTCATTCGCTGTGTCGTTCATGGCATGGCATTTCGGCAAGCGATACAGGTCCTGGCTGTATCCCATGACAGCTTTACGTCCGTAGATGATGGATCTTGTTCCCGCACCAGGTAGTGATCCTCCTGCGCCCCTGGTCTCTGCTGCACGAGCTCTTGGGAGCACTGCAACCTGGCCCCCAACAAGGCAGGTACCACCATGTATATTGCTCCAAGAACTGCGCCGTATCGTTTCGACACCTAGTCGTTCACAATAAAGCTCTGCATGCCGTTACACCCACGTATTGGTACGCCGCTGGCACTTGCACGACCGTGGACTCGTGCGGACTCGCTAACTTTCCTTCAAATTTCTACTGTGCGTCCGCTTAGGTGCATTTACGGCTTGATTCGCCGTCTCCGCGCGAGAGGAGGCCGCAAGGCGTCAAGGGGCACGCTAAGCTGCCCAGTGTGCGCACTGTACCCAGTACTGCTTTTTTGTGTTTCCAATAATGCCTAGGCTAGGCGGAGAAGGCAATATGGGTTTCTTGGGCACTTGTGTTACATTGTCAACGGGAAGCTATGCACGTGGTCCTTGTGTGTGGCACCCAATTTCCCGCTCAATTGACGACATACCGCCAAGGCCACTGGGAATTTCTTCGAACCTTCGAATCGATCTGCGATCAGCACTCGTGAAATTGGAGCAACTCGACTTCAACAGTAAGCTTAAAAGTACGCCTGCAGAAAGTCTGTCTGACATGTTGGGCGAACCCACTTCAATGCTCGGGAATGCAAAGTAGGGATAACGACAGGTCGTCAGATTTCATATGTATTAACACCCCCAAATATGCGTATCTTTACCTTATTAGTACAGGACGTACGTCGCTCGCTTACCTTAACATAGCCTCGCAATGGATTTGTCCTCTCTGCCATGGTCTTCCCTCGTTACCTGATCATATTCGACGAAACTCTAGGCTCCTGAGAGGGATCACTGGCAATCTGCGCCTGCGCCTCGAACCCAATGTGGTGGAACTCAACACCCTTGTCTACGCCTTGCATTTATCCGCCGAAGTCCAGCGTCCGACATGATGCACATAACACGGCCTTGTCCTTCGTCCTTCGTCCATTGTCCACTGAATTTGCACACATGGTTATAGTTGCGAACAGGCCACAGATATGGCCAACCTACTCTCTGTCTCACTGTATTCGGAACCTGGCACTTCCAATTCTCCTGTCTGTAGGCTATGGCCCCCGTCAGTTACTTGATGTCGTCACGCTAGTTTCCGATGATCAAGTCTACATTTTATGATAGCTGCGTCTGCACGCAGCGTATGAGTCGCATCATATGAAGTGAGAGCCTGGACGATACTATACGATATACACCTCTTGACTCCAGACGTGGCATGTGCTCATAAAAGTCTTGAATGATTTAAATAAACATGGTCGCAATAATCTACGGAGGTATTAGAACGCTCGCTTGCCGAGCTGAAAACTTCTTCGCCCGCAGCAAGTCCTATAATACAATCGCTAACGGTCACTATTGTCGCCTTGTGATGACCACACGAATATCCTTCACCGGCTTCTGGACTCCTGTTCCCGGGACCCTCTCCGGCAGCTCCCATTTGCTACTCGCTGGCGCGATGTCCCACATACTCATGATTGCTACAGCCAGCGACATAATCTCCTTCTCAGCAAATGTTCGCCCTTTGCACATTGCAGCTCCGGCGCCCCAGGGCTTCAACTTGCCGTACCGAGCAGCTGGCTTACCAGTCGAAGCACTCTGCTCCAAGAACCGCGTCGGATCGAAGCTTTCAGGGTCGCTGTACACGGACGGATCGTGGTTCGCGAGTGAAAGCAGCGCACTCAGGAATGTATTCGCCGCGAGCTCATGTTTGAGACCGCCTTCGGTGTGGGTGATCGGGCGCGAGACGTGGCGGAGAGAAGTCACGTCATTGACTAGGCGGTACGTCTCGAAGACGCACGCTTTCAGCAGCTGGCATCCTTTACCAACGCCCGCTATATCCAATGCCACCAGTTCGCGAGGCGTCGTCTCAGACATGGTAAGGTACGGCGATGTCTCTTCACGAAGCTGCTTTAGCAGGTCGGGCTTGGAATAGACGTACGTCAACAGCCAGAATACCACTGGTTGTGTATTCGCGTTTTGGCCCCAGAGCAAGCCTAGCTCAAGTTCTCCTTGTTGCCTAATCGGCCACCCGTACTTCTCGTAGGTGTTGTGACGGGACACGACAACGTCACTGATGTCCGACATATCAGCGTCGAAGTCGATGGGTTGGCCTTTCTGGTACTGACCCACGCGGCGGTAAAGCCCCTCGAGCCCGGCGTGGATGCGGGATTGCGCGGCGACGCCGTCTTTCACAATCTTCAGCGGAGCCCAGCGCGGGATACCAATCATCATGAGCGGAAACAGATCGTTATCGAATTTCCACAGATCGGACAGAACCTGCGGATAACGCTCCAAGAAGTCCCTGCCGTATAGTTGCGGGATCGCGATGCAAGCGCCGAAATCTCGTACTAGGCTCTGGAAATCCGCTTCCACTTTTTGGACTCCATCGGCGGTGGTGGTTACTTTGAGGTTGGCAGAGCGCTCCCAGAGTTTCATGTGCTCCGGGTCCGAGGAAAAGCTCACAAAAGACTGCACCTGCTGGGGGATATCGGCGCGCCCCAGTGCAGCCGTGGCTGCGGCGTCGTTGAGGAAAAGTTTTCCGACCGGCGCGGTCAGCTCTTCACAGGAGGCGTAGAACTGCTCTTCGACAGCGGGGGAGTGCGTGCAGCCAAATACACGGGTGGCAATTGTGTATTGCACGGGCGCCGAGGATATGGAGCTGGCCGAGTGCGCCATGAGTCGGTCCACCTGGGGCGGGTCGATGAGCATTTGGTGCTTGGATGTGAGGCCGAAGAGGGACCCATCTTTGCGTCGGAGCGCGGAGCTGGAATCAAAGGATCATTAACGGATGGACTAGCTGTAACATAGAGGTACTCACAGTAGACGGTACCCTCGTCCGCGTCGGGGAAGCAAGTGGCGTGTGAGCCCAATCTCTAGTGGTGCCCAGACTGGGAGCTGACTGTTCGCTTGCGACGTTGTTAAGAGCCGGTATGTGAATGCGAGAGCGGCAACAACGACGAAAGCTGTGAGCACCGTTTTTGCATTGGGATTTTGTTGCAAGGCATCGGCCCATGTCGAGAGGGCCATGATGAGCTGGGTCTACGCTCCGACGGCCTGCGGGTGGCGATTGCGAACCCCCTGCAACTTTCGAAAAGGATGGTATAGCGATCTGGTAATTATTCGTTTAGAACAGGTGCATGAGTGTACGGTTCAAGCTGAGAAGTCGTGTAAATCTTCGGAGAGTCGTAGTAAATATAATGATCTTTGCGTGGGAGGAGCCAGCTACGCCTGCGCTACCTAATTTGGTTAGCGCTTCGTAGCGTGCTTTACGAGGAGCTCATTTTTAGTGAGGCATATGCCAAGGTTTTTCGATCTGATAGCCCAACATTAAAACCCTTTAAAATAATTATTAAAAAAAGTTAAATATACAAAAAATTGCCCTAAATCTCCTCTTCTAGCTCTTGGATTTTTATAAATTAATAATTGATATTGTGGTTGTAATGCAGCACTGCTAAATTGAAAAGACCTTTGCATATTCCTCACTAAAAACGAGCTCCTCGTATACCAACCACACTCTCATGTAAAGGTGAAAGTGGGCCGCAAGGACTCCGATTAATCACCTGTATGTTACCACAAGATGAGCAATACAATGGCCAACTTTTAGCTTTATGCGAGAGTTACATAACACGGTATCAACAGAAGGCACAGACTTGCGTAACCTTCATCCTTTGCGTCCTCGTGTCGTCTGTTGTACTGGTGGATCATTTGCTACAGACCGTTGTTCGGCACGTCGTCGCAATCGCGGCCTTTCCATTACGGAACTATAATCCACTTACGATAAACTGACAGTATATTACATGTCGTACACAGTCTCAACATTGATCGCAACGAGTTAGAATCGATGTTAGAACAGCCGGGGCCTGAGTCGCATCGCACTCCTCCGCCCCCACCGCCATTTGCCCCGCTACTGGCACCACCGCCGCCTCCTTCATCGCCTCCTGTCGCGGTGAGCAGAGCGCTGAGCGGACAGTACGCAGTGGAAAAGATTGCAGGATTGAACTGAGGTTGTTCTATCTAGAAGCTACAGAAGGTATAGGTACGCAAGCGTAAACAACGCTAGTCCTAGACAGAAAGAAGGTAAGTCGCAACCATGTCAAGGTAGGAGCAACTATCTTGTAGAGTAAGAGCCATAAACCGTGACACCTCCGCCTAAAAGCTGTCCCAAAGCTCCCCGGCTTTGTCTATCTTTGGGGCCGAAGTGCAAGAAAGTTTGTTTTGGCTAGGGTTTGGGTGCGCGAAAGCTTAGATCTTACGTTGTGCTCGGTGGTGTACCTTCATTCTATTCAGACGTGCGGTATGTTTCTAGGGCGGATCGGAATTAAGAGATCCAATTGCTGCGATTCTTCATGCGCCGCTCCTCATTCTTCTCATTCGTTTTGCCATTGGATGTTCATCCAATCCCAACTTCGAAAATCCATCCAACGCCTCGTCGGCTAACTTTGTACAGTCTTCGATTCGGCCAAGTGCATCATAAACCGCGGTCAGCTCGACCAGAGCAGCCAGTCGATCTGGATGATACTTCCCAGCACCTTGGAGTGCAGTACGTTGGCTTTCGGTGACTGCAATGAGGAGCTGCTCCGCCTCTAACCACCGAGTTTGCTGAGCCCAAGTCTTTGCGAGAAGGCACCGGCCCCACAGCACGAGAGCATGATCAGGACCATAGTTGCGCTCACCTAGGAGTAGTGCCTCTTGAAGCAAATTTTCCACACCTTCCAGATCTGCTAGAGCGCCTTTGACGCGTGACAGGTTGATCATGCCTAAGATAGTCAATCCGTGCTCCTTTCCTAACTTTTCTTTGCGTAGTTGAAGTACTTCTGCCATCATTTTGTGTGCCTCCGCTAGTTGAGATTGACGACCGCTTTCTACAGCGGTTAGGCAAAGGTTCTCGCATGCTTTCAGCGTGCGTAGATGATGGGACCCATGAACTCTCGCCATCCCATCTATAGCTTCGATATGAAGTTTTCGCGCTTCTTTTACAGAGTTTACTGTGCCAAATGCCATGATACAAAGGCCAAGTTCATCTTTGGCGTCAATGGTGTCTTCGTGTATGGGGCCGTAATGCTTCTCCAAATCCTCCGTTGCCTCTTGCAGAAGCTTTCTCGCCTCGTGATAGCGGCCCTGCAGGCGTCGAGATGAGCCAAGTTTGCTCTTGGTGGTCAAGGCTTCGAGGGAGACTGCTCCAACATGTGTCAAAGATGCGTGCAACACACCTTCCTGGAGAGAAGAAGCATCACCGAGCTCGCCTAGCTGTTGCAGCGTAAATGCCAAAGCTAATGTGATGCTGCGAGTAGCTGCGTGTCCCATGCCATACACTTCTACAGTGAAATCTCTGACAGCCAGCTGGAGTTTCTTGGCTTCCTCCCATCGTCCGTTCTGAGCGTAAACAGTGCTGAATTTGGCATACATAAATGCTTTCTCGCGGTTGAAGGTTGGTTCCCACCACCCTGGAAACGCTTTCGTCCGCCCGAAGCGGAGATCTTGCATGCGTCGATCGATTGAATCTTGACATGCGCGGATGTGATCAACATGGGGCAACAGGTACCTTCGAATTTCTTCATCTTCGACTGTATTGCCAAGTGGTGGTAGCAGAATACAATGAGAAACCAGCGTTGCTGCAGCTCCACACCAGACACTTTGTTCCGCAATGGTCATATCGGGCCTTTCTCGCGCCCATTTGTGCACAAATGGATGCAGTGAGTAACTGTCGATTCTTTTGATGTGGGTGACTAATGAAAATTGTTCGAGCTTTCGAAGGGCAGCCCGCGCGCGGAGACGATACCAATCGAAATCTTTCGACGTTCGACCATCTCGCACTACCTAATAAGTAGTCAGCTAAAACTACCCAAGGTACCTGTGGATACACGTAAAACTACTCACACTAGGTAGAACGGGTGGGCTTTGGCCGTTCTGATTTAAAAGAAATATCAACGCGTTTTTCGCCAATGCAGGCCAAGTAGGTCGAGTCCCACCTTCGCGCATCTTCTCTTCTCTTATTTCCACCTCTTGATGGGTTCTTTCCCGTTCCGCAAACTGTACCGCTTTGATCAAAATGTCAAAATGAATGTTCTGGTTGTACAAAAATGCAAAGGTGTTTAGCAGTTGTAGTGCGTCTTGCGACGTTTCATCGGTACCATTCTTGATAGCTGCATGCGCGATCTCAAGCGTTGCAAAGATCCCCACATGATCATAATTCAATTTGAGCCTTTTTCGTTGCGTATTCTGCCACTGGTAGTCGTAGTATTTGAGGTATGAATGAAGCTTGCAGAATCCTTCGCGGACAGTTCGACCTGCGTGGATGATGGCTAAAGGCAAATATCCCAGAGTCTCTGCAATGTTTTGGGCGGTCTTAATATCGATAGGTTTCCATGGTTGTTCCATTGCTGCGGTTTTTAGCAGCAAGCAGGTTGCTTCGTCATTTGCAAGACCCTGAAATTCAAAGAAACGATCACCGACGGTTCCGTATGACCTCTGCATAGGGTCTCGTGTTGTGATCAGAATGTGGCCGTAATCGCCACGTGGAAAGTAATCTTCGAGTGCGACGTCTGCATCATCCGCATTGTCGATGATGAGGAGCCACGGTTGGACCTGACTGGATAACCAGTGCAATGCAGCATACTCGCTCATGTCGACCATTTCCATTCTTGATATGTTCTGAGCAAAGGTTTGCTTGAGCCTCTCGCGACTGCTACCGTCTACCCAGAATACACCCCAAAAACTTTAGATGCATAGTTAGTCTTTAGATTGGAAGCCAGTGGGTTGAAAACGTACTCTTCCCTGCAGTCCACTGCAAACTTGGAGCAAAACTGCGTTTTGCCTGAACCGCTCAGTCCATAGATGACGAAGCGTTTGTGTTTGATGGAAGTGTCTTTTCGGGAACTACTATTTCCCTGTCTCTTGCCGCCCAGAATCCACTCCTTCAGTTGTTTTGCTTGCTTATCCCGGCCTGTATAACATTGATCAACGGGCTTCGGGATATCAAAATGGACATTGATATTCCTCCCGTGCTGCAAAAGGCCAAGGCTGGTGCCCTCAGTGGTCAAGGTAGTCCGACGTGGTGCGGGTGGTGGAACGACCCGAATGCTTGAACCAAGTCCGTTTCCGAACGTTCGCAAGGGAAGCGCATGAATGATATTGGGCGAATGAGGATTCTATGCTATGGTTCTCGATAAACGTCGGTACTGTTGGAGGTGGGATGCTAATGTGGTGTCTGGGTTCTGTTGTAGCCTTGTCTCAAGGTCCTTCACCGTCTTTGATAATTCTTCGATCTGCTTCTTCTGACGTTCACGCTCTTCGCGCGCTGACTGACTGAACTCAAGTAAGCTCAATGACAGACATGATACAACCCCGTCCGCACACTTACATGAGAGTACATGTTAGCCATATCTGTAGCATCCGATGATGTGCACCTATTTGTTCTCACACCCCGCCTATGACTGAACTGTTGTTCCGCCGCCGATGCTGTTTGATCAATGCGTTTCGTTTGCCAGTAACACTGGGATTGTCGCCATAGATTTGTCTCACACAGGCCTCCAGCTTCAGCGTAAGCTTCTGTCCATTTTTCAGTGTTTGACCTATGTTGAACCAAAGCATAGTCTCTTTTCTTCCTAGTACACCGTTTCTGACATTCTCATAGAACTCCTTTTCCAGCTCATGATGTATTGCCATAAGCCCTTCTACTTCGTTGATCAAACTCTCGATATCACCTTCGATGATCTTTGATGCAGCTTTGACGTCCATCAAATATTTGATGACTCGAAAAGCAACATCAGACATGCCGATTCCAGCAGCGAGGAGGGATACTGGATCGGCCATGTTGCCGCTGTGCTTCAGCCTTGTCGACGTAAGGATACCCTGCGGCGATGGGCTACCCGAAGAAGTGCGTCAGCATCGCTACCTTGCTACTGTGCACGTTGGGATGTCACGGAAGAAACTTTGATAGGCAAATGACTGCCCGGGACCTGTCGTAGGTGCCGGTGCACAACAGATTGTATGGACGTCGTGGCCTTCCGAGGCTGAGCCACGGGCTACAAGCCTTACTTATCAGGAATGGAGGTGGTGTCAACATACCCGCAGCACAACCAATAGGTATCAGGGTGGAAGTTCAGCTCGCCCACAGCAGTGATCCGGTTATCACGCGCGGAAAACGTCTAGATTTCGGCCAGACTATTCCGGAACTGCGACAAAGAGTTCCGCATAGACAGTCACATTGGCAACATTTGAAGGTCAACATAATCTGGCTGTGTTCACAGCGCAAATAGGGCGATGGTGGGGGCCCCAAACAAGTGCATCATTTAGGGCTTGTAGTACAGTGACCGTGCACGCCTTAGCGATCTGCTACACACCTTAAAAATAAGGCTATAAAGCTACGTATAAAAGTTATTATTATAAAAAAATTTATTATAATAGTTTATTAAGCTTTATAGTGCTTGCCCTACTCTTATTTTTTATTTAGTTTTATTTTATAGCTACTACGCGTAATAACTAGTAAAAGTACTAAAAATAGTAATACCTTAATAATAGCGTAAGTAGTACTACGCGTATACTATTTTTTAATTATAAATTTTATAAAAGGCTTACTTAAAATTTTACGCTTACTTATTTTAAATATTTATATAAATTTAGTAGCGTCGCGCTTTTATTTTTATTATTATTTTTTAGTATTATTAGTAGCCTTTTTCCTTACTTTTTTTCTTTTACCCTTCTTTATTTTATACGCTTATACTACTTATCCTGCTTAACTTAAAAAAAATTTAGGCTTTAAGCTCCTTTTAATAAGCTTTATTTACTTTCTTTTATAGTTTTTATTTTTTTATTAGCCTTATAGCGCTCCTTAGCTTAGCAGATCTTATAAGGAGACTAAAAAATAGCTATATTATAAAACTTTTTATAATACTATAGATTAAGCCTTCTTTATTTATTTTTAAAAAGCTTAAGCTTCTTAATTACGTTGCGTAGGCCTTCGTTTTAAGCTGTACAAGCTGTGTATGGGCAGAGAGGTGGGAGATAGTACGCTTCAACTGCTGCACCTCCTCTGCGTCCTAATTCTCCACCACCTGGGCTAGTATTTAGATAGCTTGCTTCTAGTTATCTACTATAATTAGTAAAGGTGTACGAGGCAGCCGCCTGCGCTTATTTTAAAATTTATTAATAATTATAGCTACGTTTAGTGGCGATAGGCCTATAACTTCGAAGGCCTTAAGGATAAGGCTTAGGGTGAAGGTCCTTGTCTAGGACTTATAGAATAGGCGGAAGAAGTCGCGCTTCTTTACGCCTACTAGGCCTTAAGTATTGTGAAGGTGTTCAGTGAGCTGGTTTGTATAGCTTGTACCCAGAGGTGAGAAGAGTGCTACATCGAGCGGCTGCAGCGTGTGGGTACTGTGAGGAGGGAACACTAGTAGTAGTATCCTATTCCTATCGCAGTACTTGATGAAGGACCAGGTTATATGCGAGCCGTGGCCGTCTACTATAAGTAGTTGCCAACTTCTGCGCGCCTTCTCTCGAGTGTAGCGATCAAAGACCTGTTCTAGCCACGCAAGGCCGACCTCGTCGTTCGTCCAGCCTAAGGGCGTCGCAGTAACAAACACTAAGTGCTTTTCTGCGTCTATATCCTCCACCCAGGACAATTGTATCTCGTTGGGAGCGCCTAGATAGATAATGCCTAGAGGCAGTGCCGAACCATCAGCGCAGACGCTTGCGAGTATCGACACCTACTGCCTATTGCCGTCTTGCATAGGCTGGCTCCTTGTTTTTGACTCCACAGAAGCCCTACTAAACACTCGTTTAGTGCGCCTATTGAGTACACCGATCGCGAAGCCCTTCTCATCCATATTATACGTGTGCCGTAGCTCAATCGAGTATTCGGTGATCTTGGAGTGCACAAGCTTGAAGTGTTATATATACTTCTCGCTGCTATCGGCGTGGAGGCGCTGCGCATCGATAGCGTTGGCCCATTTATATAGGAGCTAGTCGCGGTGACGGTTAAGGAAGCGAGTAACCCACAAGTTAAACACCCTATATATACCTAATTTAGAAGCTATATTTTATACTATCTATTTTATAGGAGGTAGGCCTTACTTAGTAAGCTTAATTATAAACTTATAAAGCTCTTACTTTTATATAGGGTAAAGTTTAAGTAATTAAGTCGGGCACCCTAGTTTCCGACACCCCATAGTTTCCGACAGCCCCGCAACCTCGCCCCCCACCATGCAACACGACTAAATATCAACTTTAAATAACTTAATTCTTTGCTAATTTTAAAAATATTTTTTACACTATTTTCGCTACCTTTAAATAGCTAGATATATAGAAGAAGATGTCCAGAATGCGCCTATAGACCTTAAATCTAGGGTCGCTTTAGCTACTATTACTACCTAACACAGGGTCCCACGCAATACTTTTCGCGGCTACTTTAATAGTGCTTAACCCTATTAGTACGCTCACAACGGTGAATAACGGCTTATAACTATTTAAGAAGAGCTTTTAGAGAAATAAATTCTTTAGTAAGAGGCCCTTAGTTATACGCTAACGCACGCGCAAGTACGGGCTATTATAATTATTATTTTTAAGTAATAAGGTAACTATAAGAACCTAGAGAAAAAGTAGACTAGTTACTTTATACAACGCTACCTAGCTATTAAGTTAAAGTTAGGTCGCTAGACTAGCTAGGAACGCGTAAATAAGGCTACTTTAGAAAATATTAGGTACTTATTTAACCTATATAAAATAGTAAGCTAGATTCCCCCCTGGCGCAGGTATAATGCCGACAAGGGCGGTATTATAAAGGGCTAGGGTATTAATAGGCTTGTTATAGGCTCCTCGTAAGAGAGCCTAAACGCTATACTAGTTAAGATAATAAATGCCTACACTTAGACCTCTATAGTAGAGTGTATCTCTGCGCTCGGCGTCGCTCTAGACCCCCTTATTATTTTTAAGGCTAAGAGCATCCAGGAGCAGTAGTTTAAGAAGGAGTTTTTAGCTTAGAACCTAGGCTAGCATGTTACCTTTTCGCAAAATAGATAGACGAGTAATAACATTACTATCGAGTGGCTAGAAAAGGTGTTTTTGCTATAGACTAAGCCTAATAATCCCTCTAAGGCACGGTTACTTATTATTAATAGCTATAGTAGTTATACTTTAGATAAATTTATAACTATATATTACTTAAATAATATCTACTTACTCTTTTTCCTTGCTTATACTTTACATCTACTCTAGCCTTTAGATTTAGGCTATTTCTTAAGTCTGAAGGCGGCGTATCGGCGCTTTATTGGCGAATATACGGCTTAGACAAATAAAACAAAGCTTAAGAAGGCTAAGTTTCTTAAATTTTATGCAAAAGCACGTAAAATCGGCCTTTAAGAGCAGTGCATCCGATCTAGGTGGAAGGTAATAGGCTTATACCCTAAGAGCGTAAGGAAGCCCTTAGGTTCTCGCTAGGTAGTAGTGCGCGAACGGCCGTCAACACCACCCCCTTCTACCATAGATATTAGGACGCCAAAACGCGGCAGCGATATTATAAAGCTATTTTCTAGAAAAAACTTTTTACTAACTATATAATAATGCGTTCGGCTTACTACTATAGCGTTTAACTATACCTTAATAATAGTTACTATACAAGACCGTAAGATTGCTTCCTTACGTAAGCAGGTAGAGCAAGCTAACCCGCTAAAATGCCATAAAGTTATAACTAATCTAAACAATCTCTTTATAAGTCTTATAGAAGTTCTCTCTTAACTAATTAAAAGCCTGCTTAACGTGTTCGCAAGGTGAGAAGCGTAGAGTAAGGGGTTATTATTATAAAGGAAGAGAGTAGCTCTAAGAAGGAAGTAGAGTAATTATTAGTGCAACGTTTAGCACGGAATTAATAATTAATATAATAGTATCTTAATCGTGATTTAAGTGTAGATGAAGAAAGCGATTAAAATCCTTTAAATACGATTTTTTAATGCTTTTTTAAAATTATTTAATGAAGCTGTGAGCACATTCGCAACGTAGAGTGGTGGCAGCGGCGAAATTTGGCGGGGTGTCGGAAAATGGGGGGTGTCGGAAACTAGGGTGCCCGACTTATTAATTAGCGTTAGCACGCGACGTAATAACGTATTAGTAGTATTATAATAAAATTATATAGTATATATTATATTTTTTTATAATTACCTAGTATAAAAGTATGCCTTTTATATTTATTATATTTTCTTTTTTAAGCGCTTCTTCTAATAATATCGTGGTGTTAAGTTATAGGGTTAAGGAGTATAGTAGATTTTTAGTGAGGGTGTGCACGGCCCGAAGGTGTGCACGGCGTGCACGGTCACTGTAGCTCCTACACAACCAGATTTGTCTCCCTACCAGAAACATCCAACTGGATATTAAGTCGAGGCTTTACAAGATCCTCGTCCGATAATGCCTAAAATTCTTGCTTTACCGGCATTCTATCTCTCACATCTTCATACACGCTTTTTCTCATTGCGTGCACCTTACTGACTTGCCTCGTTGTGTCGTCACTCCTGGAATTGAGCTCTGACTCTGAGAAATTCTGAGTTTACGCATCCGTAGTTGAGGTGTTGAGCAGCGTACCGAATTTACCTACCCCGGCATCCTCAACCCAGGTTCGCTGAGATGAACTGTAGTAGTTAATGCAGGTGATTCAGTGAGATTCTGGTGTTGAGGTGTACTGTGTGGGCTGGATCCATGGGATGCCGAAAGGGGCAGCCGCACCACGAATATCAATTTTTTCTTGTACTTTACTTAAAACTATGCTCAGAACGCTCTTTCTAGGCTGCAATCGTGCACATGCAAACACCCGCGAGTCTTTAAATCCCGCTTCTTTCCACACTGCTACAGACCTTCGCCAACGATCAAACACAATGAAGGGCCTAAAGCTACTTGCCTTCCTCGTCATCATCAGCCTTGCATGCTATCGATACTGGCGATGCCGGGTCGAAAATAAGGTGGGCTTGACATGCTGACTTCCTCTTAGCCCACGTCAAACTAATTTTGGACAGGTAGAGGACGAATACTGGGCCCAGATCGGATGCCAGTCTCCTCCCAGATGGTCAGCGAAATGGCCGTTAGGTTTGAAAAAAGTTTTCAAAGGCATTATGAGTATCAAAGACGGTGCAGTTCTGCAGTTCCTCCTGGAAGAGTACGAGGCGAGTGGAACGACACATGAGCAGTGGCTTCTTGGATCCCGGAGTGTAAACACATTAGAGCCACGGAACCTGGAGGCGATGCTTTCCCATTAATTCGAGGACTTAGGCCTCGGCCATCGCACCAAGAACTTCGCACCGCTCCTGGGCAGCGGCATTTTCACGCAGGATGGTCCCGCTTGGAAGCACTCGCGCGCTTTGATGCGCCCACAATTCGCGTCTAATCGCTACGAGAACTTCGAAGAGATGCGCAAATGCGTGGAAATTCTAATTGACAGCTTCTCTTCTAGCGGAGCTGTCGATCTACAACCTCTCTTCTTCCGCCTTACTTTCGACACTGCCACTTTTCTCTTGTTCGGGAAGCCGATGAGCAGCCTGAGAAGCATCGAGGTTGCGAGTCAGGAGTCTGAGTTTGCGAAGGCGTTCAGAATCGGCCAGGGATACCTTTCGAAACGCGCCCAGCTGGGAGATTTGTACTGGCTCGCGGATACACCTGCGTTTCGACACGCGTGCAGAACTTCTCGCCGTTTCATTGACCAAGCTATCAGTCAATCACTTGAAACTGTTGATACCAAACAAGGAGAAGACAAGAAACAATACGATTTCATCGATGCGCTCATCCAGGAAACGCACGATATGAAGGTTCTGCGATATCAATGCTTGAACATACTTCTGGCAGGCCGTGACGCAACTGCAGTATGTCTATGCTGGACAATCTACCTCTTCTCGCGCCACCCGCACGTGTTGGCTAAACTACGTTCTGAAGTCGCGGCAGTCGCTGGGTTAGATGACAATGCGACATCTCCGTCCCGCGAACTATTGAAGAAGATAAAGTACCTCGATTGCACCCTCAAAGAAGTTCTCCGCCTCTATCCATCTGTCCCCGTCAACAATTGATTCGCAGTAAAGACAACGACTCTACCCGTCGGCGGCTGGTCTGACGGTACCCACCCGGATCTTGTGAAAAATGGCGAAGCGGTTGTCTACTGCGTGTACACCATGCACCGACGCAAGGATCTTATCGGTGAGGATGCGTTGGAATTCCGCCCTGAGCGTTGGGAACATGGTGAGTTTGCAAAAACAATCGGGTTTAGCTATCTTCCGTTTAATGGAGGACCGCGACTGTGCCTAGGACAAGATTTCGCTCTAAATAGTTTATGTGACATAGCAACTAAGAAAAGCGACGATGATTACAGCAATAGAAGGGCGCACCAGAATATTACACAAGATAAGGGCACGATGAGGGCGACAGAGGCGTTGTATTACCCTCTAAGATTATCCTGAAGCGAGTATGTTCCAACCTGAAGTCCAATACACCAGATCATGTTCTTAAATCGATAGAAGGACTGCGGACCTCAACACGAAAAAGCCAAGGAACGATCAATCACCGGATGACTATTCCATCAACGACCCTCCTTACACTCGCGGGCGCGCTCTAGGCAACCACTCAATAGACTCTTTGGACACGCACCTTGATGGAGTGACGACGATTGGCACCATGGCAACCACTCAAGCCCAGTATGTTAAACTATCGTCACCACGGTATCTCACCTCTCGCTCTTCACTGGTTTTCATTCGCTATTGCTCTGATTTCTAATTGGTTGGGGAATAGTTCTATAGAATAAAAGTAATGGGCTGGAAGGTCCTTCCATAGAACAAGGGTGATGAGAATCTAATTTTACAACCTGCTATCCACAGCAAGCCCTCACAGTGCATATGTCGCGGAGCAAAAGGCTAACCTTCTGCTCCTGTCGGAGTAGAATGTTCTTAACCGTCACAGCATATATCTCCATGCAATTTAGAACCTCACCTTCTTCTGTCCATAGCCACCAGCCATCCATGCTTGAGAAACGTTACCTATAACGGGCGACCCCTCCTCTCAGTCCCCGCTCTTGAGCCCTTCTTTCCACCACCAACATTCCCTACACCAGAAGCCTTCACCACCCTCCCTCCATACTCTGTCGCAACTCTTTCAATCATCCCCCGTCCCCTTCCCTGGGTATTCTTCCCCTGAAAAAACTCCTCCTTAAACACCACCTTCCCGCTCTTCGCCGGCCCCGCAGCACCAGTTCCATACCCCAACTTGGAATACCCCGTCCCCGTACTCCCACTCCCAAGGGAAGATTCTGTGCCCCGCCATCTCACCGGCCTCGGCGCCTCCTCATACTCCCTGCACCCCTTGAGAGCCTCCCTCTGCACAGTCGCAGCGTCGATTTTCGTCTCCCCCCCCACAGCACCCACAGCAGCACTTTAAGCAGCCCTCCAGAAACTTCCGCCCGGCACCCTTGGGCTGCGAGGAAACTTTAAGCAAGAGGGCCGCAACAGGGATCAGCGCGCCGAGTTTCTTGATGGCTTTCGCGTTCGCCGGGGCGGCGTTCGACCACTGTGCCATCGCCTCGTTAGCATTCTACTCCCAAGCAGCGAAGCACATCACCGGCGTAATACACAACGAGCTCACTCACCCTGCTCACCAGCGCTGCCAACGAACAGAACGTTCGATCCGAACAATCGATCCGAACGGCGTTTTCTGGTGTTTTGGATCGAACGAACGAACAGGCATGGTGGGTCGAACAGAGCTTCGAACGAACGCATTATTAGAGCCAAACGTTCGGTTGTTCGGTTGTTCGGGACTACTTTTGATCGATTTAGTATGGGGATTCTGTCCTAATTGGTGGAGTATTACCTTGTTCTGCTGGCCTTGTGCAACGTTCTTGTAGGAGAAGAAAACTCTGAGTTTTCTCGTCGACGTGCCTCCCACTGTTTCCCATCGTCAGCCGTGAGCGTATCTTGTTATGGATCAATTTGTTACCCGCTCGCACTCGTCCCAGTCGACCCAGTCGACCCAGTCAACCCGGCTGGCATTTGACAGCTATCACCATGCCGGGTCGCGTACGGCAGCTGTCATGGCGATGGCGGAGAGCTTCGAGAGCTTGGATGACTCGCCATCTGAAGTGGAGTCCGTCGCTCCTACGCATGAGTTTCCCGGCGAGCTGAAAGCGTCCGGAGCTCGTTTTCCTATTGTATGGACCCGCCTCTGGCAAGGCAAACGTCTCCTCAACCACGTCGTCAAGAAGGATGCCGGCCAAAACATCTAGCTGGTGGACGGCAGCCAGTTTCTCGACCACAACACCAACCTCCTTCCTAATTAGGAAAGTTGTATATATACGAACGTTCGGCCGAACGTTCGTTGTACTGTTCGAAGACGCTCCTGTTCGAGTCGTCTCGAACGTACGTACATTTGTATGTGGGCCGAACGAACGAACAAGCACCTTGTTCGGATCCTGTTCGATTCGTTGGCAGCGCTGCTGCTCACACGCCTTACACGTGATAAAATCCTCCCTCACCCACTCCTCCCGTATCTGCGTCAGCGCCTCCTCATCCCCCTTCTCCGCCGCCTTCATCCTCTCCTCCCTCGCCGCCTTCTCCGCTTCTATATAAAACTTCTGGACCCGCCACATCCTTCCCAAAACAGAACAGTGTAGGTCTGCCATTTTCCTAGTGGCTTCCCGCTGGTTCCTTTTGTGCCACTTTTTATTCTCTCTCTGGAACTGGTACCGCGCCATCGTCTGCACGAGCTCAAAGGGGCCTTTCGGTAACTTATTTAGCTTGCCGAGGAAATCGAGGGCTGCTTTGACGACGGTGTCAATGGAGAAGTCGTCGACGCTGGGGACGGAGACGTCTACTCTCACTCCCTCGGTTTTGGACTTCGGAGTGCGGCGCCTGGGCAAGGGCATGGGGCGTGGGTGAGCGTGTTGAGCGCGCTCAACTACGTGCGTGGGGAGTGTTTGGTTTCGCGGGTGTTAGCAGCGGTGGGAATGGAGGGTGTTGTGTAGGAGAGAAGGGAAAGGAAGACCCGGTGTATGCGAGCGTGCTTGATGCGAAGAGTCATTCTAGTTCTCGATGAGCAAGCTGGGCGGGATATACGACTCCCAAGTGCAGAGCGTAAGAGTCAACGTAACGTGCTCCTGGAATCGAGAAACGCGCTTAGTTCGCGATTGGACTGCTTGATTATGCAGGCAATTCGAGAGCTTCGGGCTTGGACTTGGTGACCGTCAAGGTGGAGCTTTTGGCTAGTGATGCTAAGGCGAAGGCCTTCATATTGGCAAGATAATTAGTCGGAAGATAATGTGAGCTGCTGCTGCGGCTGCGCCTGATTGTTGTGTCGATGGAACTGTGACGTGATATGGTGCAGAAACAAACCTTTGTTATTCGAGGAGCAAAACCTCCCGCTCAAAACACAGTCACAGCATCCACTCTTGCACAGGAAAATGTGTCAACTCACTTATATACTCCGCCACGCAACTAGAAAACGTAAGCCTACCTTCCTCCAAACGATACAATCATCCCCATCTTTCACTCCCGCGGCCCAGCGTTTCAAAAGCGCATGCTTCCCGCACCCTAAAACAAAACAAGCGCGATACATGCCCAATAAATGCTATTCGTCCCTTGCCTTGTAAAACATAAGTGCGTGTGCATTGCGTTGCCATAAGAGTGAGTTGCCGCCCATCCCTTTGAGCACAGAACATGAACAAGTAACGCAACAAGAAGCGAATAAAACACAGGAATGGACCCATACCAGTAGAGCCACGCGGCGAGAGAGTCCCCCAAAGACGCCAAGGCATTTTCCCGTCCAGCCCATTCGTGAACCTCTCCCTGAACAGAACCGAAAAGATATATAAGACTCAGCCACCGGGGCACTGATGGTACATGTACGAGTAGAAAACGCCAAGTGAAAAACATTGCCAAGGCAGGAGGTGCTTGAGGCAGTAAAAGAGGTAATGATGTATGGCGGGATTACGTGCTGGTGATATGATGGTTTATAGTATGATGTAGTCATAGACGTCGTGGTGCCGAGGGTATACATTGAATGGCAGTGGTTATTAGGTAATCATGGGGTTCGTGAAGTCGATCAAGCGGAGGCAAACTGCAAAGCTGCTTCTTCCTTGAATTGTTGTAGTTCGGCAAGTTGGAGCTGGAGCTCGCTGATGATGTCGGACATGGGGCAAGCTTGCTGCAAGAGTGGGGTTTGGCCAAAGGGTCGGACCATGTGGCGGAGAGCCAAGGTGGTTGCACACGTCTGAGTCAAGTTAGTCCCGCTGAAGCTTCTAACTTGCGCTGGCGAAAAGTAAAGTAAAGACGTACCTCGATCCTTGAAATCTGGTGCTCGACAAAATTTATCAAGAATCTGTCGGTGATCTCCCCACCCCGGTTCTTCATCCTCTCTAGCAGGGCCGTTTCCGGTGGCTTCAACTCAGGCGACTCCGGGTTCTCCAAGGAGCTGCACAGCATCTCTAGGCGTAGACTGACGTTCCAGAGATCCCATACATTTTCAGTATCGATGGTCAGTTGGCTGCCTGGCATCTTCTGTCCGACGCCGGGAGTATTTTGTTGTTGAGCAGCCTTCTGTTCTAGTTGTCGCTGAACCTCGAGACGACTGGCGAGAGAGTGTGGATACATCAGATAGATATACTCGGGATTTTCAAGACCCTTTAAGCGACGTTCACCCAAGTCTTTGACTTCGAAGCCTTGGCTGCTGAGTGATCGCAGCTCTTGACGAATTGCTTGGGACAATTGGTCTTCTCCATACTGTTCCTCAGACCCTGTCGAATTGCTTCGATCTCCCTCGATGTGAGTTTCGAGAAGTCGTTGGATCTCTGCTATGAAATCTGAGGACACAGTAATCTGGCCTCCGTCGGCGACAGATGAGATACGCGAAGCGCGATTGACCATTGGACCAAAGTAATCCATACGTTTCGTCACAGGGTCGACTTCGCACACGGGTGTGCCCCAATGGACACCCATACGGACGGACAGACCTCGGAAGATGACATTGCCATTAGGGTCAACAACCTCCTGCCCATTCATGCTGTTAAGGATCTCTTGCGGCCATGGTACTTCCAAAAGTTGACTTTGTATGGTGAAACACCAGAGGAGCGCCGACGTAACCGTTGGAAATGCGACCATGAAGGCGTCACCTTCAGTTTTTACCTCATAACCGCCGATAATGCGCAATTGTCGACGCATAAGCTCATTGTGCTGCTTGATGGCAGACCTCATCGCGATTGGATATGTTTCCCAAAGCAGGGTGGAGCTCTTGATATCGGTGAAGACCAAACTGACTTCGCCCGTTGGAGCATCAACTTCAGTGTCCAGACGAGCCAACTTCGAGTCCAAGGGTAGATTGCGCGCACGTTTACCCTTAGGCCGTAGGAAAAAGTCGTCTGGTGGTCCAACGGGATGCAAATTCGCGCTAGGCCTGCGTTGACGTGCTCTCTGCTTGCTCTTCAGATCTTTCACTCCGAGCACCATGACCATAATCTTATCGGTCGCACCAAAGGCAATAGCGAGGTCGCGGAGTTTCTGAGCCGCACACATAAGGTCCTCACGTTCCGACCGGGCGACATCGACGGCGAAATCGGGAGTGAGATATTCCCAGAGTTCTCGAGAGGCTATGAGAATCATTTCATCAGCGTCGCCTATGGTAATGTGCGTAATGTGAGGCGAGGCTACAACGGAAGGCGACATGTGGACGTAGCCGAAAGCACGCGAAACTTCCAGGACATCGTTGAGCTTCCCCTGGCGCGACACGAAACCACCGGCCTCTCGTATTCTCGTCCTTTCGGATGGCTCGGCAGGATCGTGCTTCCGTGTGAGGATCTTCTTGTCACCAGTCGTCTGGATAAGAATAGCTTGAGCGTCGCCCACATTTGACATGTACAATTCCATGTCTTTTAGGTAAAGCACGGTGGCAACGCTCCCTGAAGTCAGGTCCTCCTCCCCAAAGTCAGGCATTGAGCTACGAGGTTGCGAAGAGACAAGTTGTCCAGCATTCTTCTCCATGATATGAGTCGCAGCTAGGGCGAGCTCTTTGTTGAGACCCAAGTAAGTACGGCGCAAAGCATCAACTGGAGACTCCTGAGTTCGCAGCTTGTCCAGCTCCTCGGCGAAGCGGATTTTGAAATTGTCGTACAGATACTTCGCAATCTTCGATCCACCGCCGGCGAGGGCTTGGCCGTCGAAGAGACCAAGTATCTGCTCGTTATCATTGGACCGGAACCGTGGAACGACCATGTCCATAGTCGAGATATGCTCGCTCCTGCCTAAACTGTCCGCCATACCATATCCCATGGATCCCACAACTGAACCACTGGTTCGCACTCTCCTGTCTTCGGACTGCTCTGGTACAGAAGGTGCCATCATCGTGACATCCATCAAACCCAACACCCTCAAGTTGACGAGGGAAGTGAAGTCAGTGAGATCTTTGCCCTCACCGCGACGCATGTAGTCATTGTTTGGTTTAATTTCCAAGCGCTTATTACCGGACAAGTTCAGGTACTTGAGGTTGTGGTTCCAGTTCCAGTTCCAATCGTACGGCCAGTTCGAGACGTTGTATTTCAGAGCGTTGCTAGCCACATCGAGAATAGCCAGCTTAGCTACCTTGCCCAACTCCGCTGGGAGAACCTGGAATTTGTTGTTATTGATATGCAGAACCTTGAGGTGACCGACTTCTTCCAAGTCTTCGGCTGGTAAAGATGTCAGTTCATTTCCTGAAAGGTAGAGCTCGGCCAGATGTGTCCATCGCCTGATCGTTCGTGGAGGGATGTCGTATATGAGATTATAGGACAGATTCACTATCCTGAGTTCGGGTAACAAGCACAATTCATCGAAAACGTCGAGATTGAGTCGATTGTCGGCCAAGAAAAGATGTCGTAAAGATCCTGCAAACGTGGTGAACATCCTGTTCGAGAGACTGGAATCTTTGCGCGACACAGGCGTCAATGTCCCTTCGGTCGGCGTTCGTGATACGAGTGAGGGCTTTCTTGCGGTAGTAGAGGTGCTTGCTGAGGCATGAGAAGCCATAGAGCCTTTGCGTTGACTAGACGCTGACGAACTGAGATAACCTGCGGATGCTTGGCTGGGACGGCGATTCTGGAAGTCTTCCAGCTTTCCAAGCTCTTCGTAACTTGGACTGTGTCCGAGACCCGGAGTTGGCATGGGCGCTGCAACGTCCAGATTGTTATCTCCATTCATCACCGCGGGTAGAGGGGCGTTGCTTGGCTTCGGAAATCCATCGAGCACATTGGAGGATACGTTCAGCGTCTCCAGGCGGCGCGCATACCAAATCTCGGCGGGAAGACGCCCCAGATTGTTCTCTCGCACGTCCAAGTACTTGAGTTCTGCCAGTCGGCCTATTTCAGCGGGAAGCTCACCTAGAGAGTTGCGGGCTACACTCAGGTGTTCTAGTCTGATCAGCCTGCCCACGCTCGATGAAAGCGCGCTGAAATGATTCTTGTCCAGTATCAGTCTTGTGAGTCCAGTGATCCTTGTAAACAATTCTTCGGGCAAGGCGGCCAATTTGCCCGAGGCAAGGTTGAGTACAGACAACGAAGGCACAGACTGAGTCATGCCGAAACGCGTAAGCGGGTTGTGATTCAAGTGCAGGACCCTGATTTTCGGAAAATAGCCTTCAAAGGCTGAGATCGAGTTATGGCCGATCATGAGGTATTCCAGACGCGGCAATTGAGACATAACGTCCATGCTACTTAGTGCATTGAACCGTACATCAATCTCCCTCAGATTGACAAGGTTGGATAGTGACGGCGGGAAGCTACCGGAGAGCTGGTTGTTCGTAGCCCACAGCCGTTCTAGACAGGTAAGCTGACCAATCTTGGGGAGGCTACTTATGGAATTGAAGCTGACGTCGAGATCGACAAGCGTCCGCACATCGCATAAGAAATCCGGAAACTCCGTAAGCGAATTCGAGCTTAGGTTGAGACTCCTCAGGGCACGGTATTGACCAAAGTAGGCGGGCAATCTGGTCAGTCTGTTGTTGGAGAGCCTCAACCCTTGTAGACTCTGAAGCTTGTGCAATTGGACCTCTTCCAGGTCTTTCAGACGATTGTTAGAGATATCCAGCATGGTCAAGCGGCTGGCAAGACTCAAACTTGCAGGCAGACGCCGCGCCTCATTGCTGGTGTACTTGATCTCTCGAAGGTTGGTACACGCTTGGATGAAATCTCTCGGCACAGCCAGTGACAAGTTCCGCGAAAGATTGAGAGATATTATCTCTGTAGCTTTTTGGTAAAGTGCAATGGGAATTGTGATCAAATTGCGTCCTTGTAGGTCGATGTGGCTGAACTTCTGCATCTTGGAAAATCCCGGGTCTTTCCCGAGACTAGAGTAACCACTAAGCTTCGCTGGAATGAAGGTGAATCTGCACAGGTAGCTGTTGTCTTCGCGCCCCAAATCCTCGAGGCGATCCGCATCTGTGTAGCCCGCTTGTTCAAGGAGTCTTTTTTGTATCAGGAGTGGTCGTTCCTTTGCGTCGAGCTGCCGGGAGGTGTCGTGCTTCCGCATTACAATATGGTAGTTGTTGAGTTCATCCTGCAATAGCGTCTTTTTGCCCAAGATTTGGATGATTTCAGATACGGTCGTATTCAGCGTGGCCGACAGTGTCGCAAAGGTTGAGTCCACCCTGAAGATACGGACACAGTACGTTCTGTTGGAGTCTTCTTCCTTGGTCACTGCCTCAGCTTCATCGAGCTCTGCATGAGGCGATCCTCCATTGCCTTCTTCAGTGAGCACCCCCCATGAATCGGGAATGTCCCACTTCGCATCATCTTTGGATTCTCTGATTCGATCGTCCGTTCCAAAAGATGTAGTTGGAACCTCACCTATGGGCGTCGCAAGAGGCTGCGGCTGGGGATTCACGATGCCTTCCATGGACTCCAAGTTGGTATCGAGGAACCACACAGCGTCATTCTTGTTTGTGTCCGCGTTTGCTTCGTTTGGATCTTTCCCGGCTGGTTGTTGCTGTTCAGTAGGGGCAAGGGCAGGTTTCTTATGCCCAGGTCTTGGGATAGGAAAGCGGCCATGTCCCGGCTTGCCTTCCTTGAATTTGTCTTTCGGTTCTGTGCACTTTCTCGCCTTGGAGCTAAACGAACCCTGCACTTGGTCCGGCGGTTGCTGCTTCACCGAAGGAATGGACGGCTGTAGCGAAACCTGCGACGATGCGTACTCACGATCACGGAGGTTCTCCTGAGGGTACCGATCGTTCTTGCCTCTGCCCTTGAGGCGGTCCAAGAAGCCGCGGGGTTTGGTTGTACTGGGCGACCTCTGCGACGTCGGGTCCCTAGACATGGCACTAAAAGCGCTAGGGGTAGGGCTTGAAGGGCGGGGGAGCAGGCTGGTTTTGGAGGCGAAGGCGGATGCAAGCGATGAGCTGTATTGCCCCTGCTGCAGTTGCTGTGGGTCTCGTCGGACGCTGTAAGCGGAGTCGTCTCGGCTGGTGGCTGGCCGTATGGGGAACGGCTGGCTGATCTCGGCGCGTGGCTGGCCCTCGGATGACTTGTTGTCTTCTTTGCTTCGGTTGTGGCGATGACCAGGGAACTTCAGCTTGTGGTGATGCGAGCCCTTGTTCGACTTGATTGACTGCTGGTCAGACGGTCGACCATTTTCACCTTGCGAAGAGAAATCCTGGATGTCCATGTCAGTTGCTGTTTCTGCTTGTTGCCGCGATGGTGGCAGTCGCAGCGTAAGGAAGAGGTAGGCGTGGTGGGCATCACTGCCCGCTCAACCCCTCGCAGCTACACAAGCGAATGCAGCCCAATACCACTCACTTTGTAGTCTTGGTATTCCCACGGCGTTACCTCTGACGACGGCAATGGCGTCCGCGGGCGCGAGCTGACGGGCGAACCCGGCCTGCTGTGGAAGCTCCCGAAGGTGTTGTTGTGCGAATTTGCGCGATGCCGACCGCTGCGCAAAGACTGCGACTCGGTCACGTATGGGGTCGTCAAACTCGTATCGGAATTTTGGCGCGAATCCTGTGGGAAGTCTTCACCGAACACGTTTTGGAGCCGCTTATGGTAGCCCGCCCGGGTGCCGCTCGACTTGGAGCCGGTGCTGCTCACCGTCGTAGCGCTCGCCATGGACGGTCGGCGGTCGTCTCGCGGATAGCCCACTCCATCATCCTGACTCCCGGGGCGCGTCAGCCGCGGCGACAGCTGGGCGATGTCCTCGTTGGAGTCGTTGAAGAAGCTGCCCCAGACGCTAGCGGCCATGTTCGAACCATTGGTACCCACCGAGGCCCAGGGCGGCGTCGGCGTCGGCGAGGTGGCGGTGGGCGGGTTGCGCGAGATGGACGGGATGCGGCCGCCAGACGTCTCGATCATGCCCAGCTGCTTCCGGTGGTCAGGGAAGGACCTGTAGCCGTTGGTCGTCCCCAGGCTGTCCCACGTCGACGCCTTGCGCGGTTTGTGGTCGGGGTCTTTGGGCGGAGGAGCCGGCGGGACCGTCCCCGGCGAGATCTCAGACTCCTTTTCTATGCTGCATCGCTGTTAGCCGACTCAACTACTCGCAGGTCTGGCTGTGAGACGCGCGAAGCGAGGCGGGCGCAGGTACCCGTCTCGCCTCACGCCTCACACCCTCTGGCGCCGCCATTGACGGCTGCCGTAGGCTGCTGGATTGGCAGCGGGCGTGGCGGGCTCTGATACACTACCACACGGCAAGCAGGGCGTCCCCTCTCGCACCTGTGTTCGAGGGCGCACGGAGCGCGCCGCTCGCCCGCTGCGACCATACACTAGTGCTGCTCGCAGACTGCAAAGAAAAGCACGTACGGGAAGCCGGGGTCCTTGGACGTCTGTACGGTGACGGGGGTTCCACGCAGCGAGCCTCGCCCGCCAAAAGGACGTATCGTCTCGTTGGAGCGGATCGACTGCCAGCTCGCGGAGCTCTCGGTGGATCCATGGCGGTTGGCACTCTCGTTCCTGGTCATTCTCACGCTGCGCCGGGGCGTGCAGCTCGCAATGCGATGCGCCGGGGAGCGCGAGGGTCGGTTCGAGGGAGGGCTGCAGCCGCAAGAGACGCTCTAGGACGGCTGCTTCATCGAGGCTGGGCGCGCGGGCGGTTGCACATGGGCGGGTCGGCGGGGTCGCGCGAAAAACTGCTGCTGGAGACGAGCAGGTAGCGTGCAGGGCGGTGGCAGGCACGTCGGCGCGATGCAGAGGGGCGTGGGTTCTGTTCGTTGTCGATGAGGAGTTGCAGACGGCTGCTCCACCACGACGACGGATGCTCGCTCGCTCACGGCCCTCCCTCCGCCACCTGCTTTGCTGCCCCGGGGGGGGGGGGCTCGCGCAGCCACCAGCGACGGCGGCGCGACAAGGCCCAGAACGGGAACAACGAAAGCGAGCCCGCGAGTGTGTCGGACCCATCTCTTTGTGTTTGCAGCGGCCACTGACACGCCTCGGAGACAGCTGCGCGCAGCCAAAGCGGCCATCATGCTCGCCCGACACCTCCACTCCCAGCGCTCCCACTGTTGTGCCCGTGGTCTCGCGCGCTATCGTGGGAGTGCGGCTGCTAGCTGAAAGCGTGTTAGAGGGCGAGCGCTCGTCGCAGGTGCTCAATACCTCTCCACCTCTCCTCCGACCCCGCCTGGATTGCCACATCGTGGCGCTCGAGCTCCTCTAACAACAATGCTTTCATCCAGCGTCTTGCCATGACGCCACTGCCCGATAGTAAACTTCATCACATTTTAATGGACCTCCACTCTGTGCATGCTATTCCGTGCACGTAGGAAGCCATTGATCTCACTCTAGTGACTCCGGGCTGCATCTCGTCAAGGGCCCGTGTTGGCACACACTCCGACTCGACCTTTCTGACATCCCGCCCGAACCTGCCCTTTGACGCGATACCTGACGCATCTGAGACACTGTGCCTCGCACACGTTTCTTACATCCCAACAAATAAACACCTGCCTGCCCGAATTGCCATGGGTCAAGCACAGGCCCTCGCAGCATGCAGTAATTAGCTGCCCGACAATTCTGTAACCTTCGCCCGTCTACTCGGCCCAAACAGTCGAGTTCGATTTCTCTCCGAGAAAGGCCGTGCTACGCACGGCCCCACACTCTCGATAATACTAGCTCAATGAAACGGATGCCCTAGAATGCAATTTGTATAGTAGTAATATGTGTGGCAAATACATCCTATTGCACTGCCTCTGTGTTTTACACGTACCAGTCGCATTCATGACCTGTGCTTGGGGCAAAATCTCCCCCAAGTGAGGAGCTATACTCATAGAAAGGCGATAAGTAGCCCTTGTTAGCGCCCTTAACGCCCTTAGGTTCTAGCGTATTAAATTAAGACAAGCTTAGCACGATAAATTAGCTATTAAATATTTTTACTTACACGCGTAAGGACTTATTTTTTATATATAAAATTTCTTTTTATTATAAGAGCTATAAGTAAAGCTTAATAAATTATAGTAAATAAGCGTAATATTAAGCGTAGAACTTGCGCTTTTAATAATAAAAGCTTTAAATTTAATTAGGCCTCTATGTTCTATATATTATATAGATTTTATATATAAAGCTTAGAAGCGTTTAGCTAGTTTTAAGTTAGTAATTTTATACTCCTAATGCATTAATTTACTGTTGATACGGCAATAGGCTGTTGGATCAAGACTTCGTTGCAACGATGTGGTATTGATTTGATTCTTGATTGCAGATCTATTGTGGTGGGCTGTTGTGAGAAGTATTTATCAAGCGTGGTTTGTCCCCTGCTAGCCCAATCAGGACTAGCGCAACAAACCACAGGCAAACTGCGCAACAAACCGCAGGCAAACTGCATGGCGATGAAAGCCGTAGCAGTGTTGCGCAGGTTTGAAGCCAACATTTACTATTAATAGTTTTAAGTACTAGGCCTAAAAATACTATTATATAAGGCCTAGTAAGGGTAAGTAGAAGCCCTTATTTATAACGCTTAAGCAATTTCGTGCCCTAATTACGTAGGATAGACGTTATTTTCCTTTATACGTTAAATCGCCTAACAAGCGCTCGCTGCTAGCGTGCCTTATTAGTAATCCTCTATGTAGCTATTACATGGCAATTCTAAGCGTAAATTAGACCTCCGCTAGCGTTAATAACACGTTAATTACGCCTATAACGTTCACTACGAGCGTTCTCGGCAGCCTTTGTACGGTGGAGCGCTTGCTCTAGCCCTGCTGTGGTGCGGGCCATCGCAGAGCTGCCTTTAATTGTAGAAATCACGCCCTCTGTAACTGCACGGGGCAACATCTTGCGCAGTGTATAGGAAACTGATTTCTCTTGTAAATTAAGTACGCGTAAGGTCTTTGGTGTACCCCAGCCTATGTCTCCGGGTGCTAGGTGAGGGCGGTGTGGTGCAAAAGGCTGGCGGAGCTCTGTCTGCAGGGGGCCGCGAGCGTCCCAGATCTGACGGAAAAATCGCTCTTGAGTGCTAGGAGAGAGGCTCCTGAGCACAGGCATGTGCCTGTACTCGTCCTCCTCCTCGCCAGAGCTCTCTACCTCTGGCGTCAGGTATCTCTGCACGTCCTCCACCTCCTCCACGGCCTCATTTTCACTCCTGCTAGCCTCTGCAGCCCTCAGAGGCTCGACTGTTTGGGCCGAGTATCTTATAAGAAAGCTTGTCCAACAAACTTTTGCCTTCCGGACTTTTCGACTCGGCCCACACGCCTGGCTTCCGGCTGCCTGCCACGTGCTCGGAAATTCGGAATTGGGCTCGGGAAAGTGGAGTTTGTACGTACACAGAGTGCAGCGCTGCGGAATTCGATATTCCGATGGATGATGCAGCTTTCTGGGATGCGCAGATTCCCGCAGCGATGTTTTTCGTAGATCGTTCCTCGTGTGGAAAGAAACGAATTGTCATTAAGGTTTATAAGGGCGAGTCCTACTACTTGTGAGAACTGTGCAAACGCCTCGCAGATATTACAAAAGCCAGTCCCTTTAACTATATCGGCATCATCCATGCCTCCAAGAAGAAATACGATGATGGAGTCCTGCCGTGTCCGACGACACATCGCTAGTATTACAACGTGCTGCGCTCAAAATGAAAATCATCATGACCTCGAAGATGTAAAAGGGCATGACTACCTCCTAGCCTGCACCATAGACTAAACGCCGAGCAACAACTCGCACACATCACAAAGTATCCTCCTAATGAACAAAACACATCCTATGAAACCATCTTCTTAATCCTATAGAATACATAATACACAGGTAGATAGCCGACGACAAGGAAAAAAAGCATCAAGGAGCCGCTGCTGAACACAAAAACCATACATCCTCCCTCGTAGGCCCATCGTAACAAAAGCTCACAACGAAAGTTATGTACCTGACTCTATATCTCCGATCTTGCTCTACCTACTAGATGCCTGCCCGAGAGCTCGAAGGATGTCTTGGATCGACGGCGAAGCCTGGGCAGGCTGTTGCTGCTGCGCATTATGATGCTGCAAGCGCGGATCTGCCGGCGGAGTAGGAGTAGGAGCATGCGGCGCCGGCGGTTGCTGGTATTGCTGATACTGCTGATATCCATACTGGGCTTGCGGCTGCTGTTGCGGTTGGGCATATTGCGGGTACGCCTGTGCTTGTGGTTGCGGCGGCGGTGGAGGAGGGGGGGCCGCTTGCGCCTGCAAGCCTTGTGCTGCTTGTGCCTGTTGCGCCTGTTGGAAGTATGCAGCCATCTGTATCCATTGAGCCAGGGCTTGAGCTTGGTTCGCCTGCTGAGGTGGAGGGGCTGGGGCTGGGGCTGGGGCTGCAGGGGTTTGCTGAGGGAAAACACTAGGGTTGACGTAGTAATTCGTAGCTGCTTGTACGGGAGGTGCCGTTGTAGGTTGCGCGTAAGAGACGGCTGATACAGGAGCTGCAGCTGGAGCTGGATTCCATCCGCCATTGCTTTGTGCATTGTTGCTGGCAAAAGCACTTGCATTTGTAGCTGCGGGCGGTTGGGATGAGCGTTCCCGTTGCTCGCGTTCCTGTTCCCTGCGCTCGCGTTCTCGCTCGCGTCGATTCCTCTTCTTGTTCCTCTTCTTATTCCCGCGCGGAGAGGGACCCATGTCTTGTCGAGGCGGTGATCCAGCAGGAGAGAATTGTGCTCTGAAATTTGGTCGAACATCCTGCTGTGGTGGGAGCGGAGTTCTCCGTTGTTGCTGTTGCTCTTCTTGTCGGGTTAGTCTCTCTGGCGACCCTCCGAAGGGACGTCCTCCTCGATCGCCACGGTCGCCGCGACTACTACCTCTGCCCATACCTCCCCTGTCTCCTCTATCGCCGCGCTGGCCACCAAAACCACCTCTGTGATCGCCCCTGTCGCCGCGGTGACCGCCGCCCATGCCACCTCTGTCTCCCCGACCACCACCACCTCTTCCACGGAATCCTCTTCCACGGTCCATCCAGCCACCTCGACCACCACGCATCATACCGCGTCTGACATGGCTGCGATCTTCGACCGGCGCTCCAGCACCAACGATATCCTCGAAGCGGTCTGGTCGAGCAAGTGGTTTATACATGCCAAGGTCTTCGTCTTCGTCATCGCTGTACTTCAGACCGCCACCAGTGTAGGCAGAAGGATTGGGTGGTGACCGTTCGCGATAACTATCAATGTCAGTAGTGCAGGAAAAAAAAACTGGGCTTGCATACGCTGAGGGTCCAGTGGGTGGGTTGAAAGGAACTTCATCAGCACCCTGCGCTCGCTGCTTCTTCTGGGCCTTCAAATTCCGCTTATGCTCCGCTTCCTGTTCATCATCGGAGAACTCTTGTACCTTGGCTTCTTCGTCATATTGGCCTGATGCGTCAGTGTGCTTCTGAGCCCGCAATGGCTCGGTAAATACGAATGTTGAGTGTTCGTCAACGTAGTAAATGGGAGTGTCTTTCGTGATGTTCAAGGCGGCAATCTCTGCTGGGTCGGCGAAACCGACTGAATACCTAGGGTCCTGAACGCGGCCAATGGTTTCAGAAACTTGGCCGATGACCGTGCGATTCTCTAAGCACAGCGCTGAGCCAGCCTCCAGTACGTGGTAGTCTCCGGAGATGCTGGCTTTGATGACGACAACGTTATCGACGATAGACTCAACTGTACCGAGCTCCGTGATCTTAGTGTCATCGATAATGTTGATGTCGGGTTTGACATAGGTCTCGTCAACCTCATTCTGCGTGCGCACCTTCGCAGTCTTACTAGCTGCGGCGTCATCTTCGTCCATGTCGCCCTCAAGAAGGCGCTTGGCCATCTCTGTGGGCGAGAGCAGCTCTCCATCGTCCGAGGCCTCGCCATCTTCATCAGAGCTAGAGTCATCACTAGATGAGTTAGACGAGCTGGAGCTCGATGCCTGCGAGTCAAGCTCCCATTCTGCATCCTTGTTGCCCTTGTTCGCCGCTGCAGCTTCGAGGAACTCGGCCTTGCTATCGTCCTCCTGCTTTGTGTGTGGTGTTTCGTCTGTTGTTACAGGTGCAGGCACAGCGGGCGCGTCAACCAGGGTCGCATCAGGGTCCTCTTCGGCGATGGAAGAAGCCTTGCGCTTGAGGCTCTTGGGCACCTCGCCGTCAGGGACGAGAGCAGCGGCAGCGGAAGCATCGACGACGCCGTCTACGCCTACAGAGCGTGAGAATGGAGAGAGCAGGCCATGTTGCGATAGCTTACTCTGCGGCTCGTCGCCTGGGACCTGCGGCGGCGGTTGGGCTGCCACGGGCGCGTCTGGGTTCACTTCGCTGTAGAAGTTCTCTTCGTCAGACAGCTCGCCGTCTTCGGAACCGCCGTCATGGCCAGCCTGCACATGCTGCTGCTGCTGGGCAGAGGGCTCTCCCCAGTGGCCGAGGCCAGGGATCTGAGCTGCTGCGCTAACCGGCTCTGTCGCCGTCGGCGGCGCGTCTCCTTTACTCTCCTCCAGTGCGCCTCTGTGAAGGGCATCCTGGGGTGACACTGCCGTGTCCTGGGCGACTGAGGTCTCGTAGAAATCGTCGTCGAGGTCATCGACAGGCGAGCCGGGCGCGTCAAGACCCAAATCTTGCGGCCCGCTGCCGGATGCGTCCATGTCCAGCCGCGCCTTTTTGGCCGGCGGCTCGAAGTCTGCCATTCTGAGCGTGCAAATGGAGTCTTCTTGCAGTGTGCAGCTCTGGTGATGTTAGAGCGCGGGTCTTGCAGCTTAGCACTCTCTTTTGTGCAGTTGTGAATATGGTTGTTCGAAAGGGAGTCGGGCCTGGTTTTCTAAAGAAAGAGCGACCTGGTCTGTGCGACGCTGCTTCCTTGGCGTTTCAACCCTACTAAAGTGAGGAAAGAACAACCTCGCTTCATTCGCAACGTGTTACAAACATTCAATTGAACCACCGTTTCAAAGTGTGTCCTTGGACATCGCGCAAGCATTTGGGTCTCTGCATACTCATGATTCACCGACCGATTCGCCAACCTCCCGGATGCCACCTGTAGCAAAATCTTCTGCATCAGCAGCTCCAGCTTCCAATCCGCAACGTCGACCACCGCCGCAGCTGAAGCCTAAACTTGCTTTTTGCGCCTTCTTTGCAGCCAACGCTATTGCTGCTGTCTTCTCGCCGATTCAGGACTGCGATGAGGTCTTCAATTACTGGGAACCAACGCACTATCTTAATCATGGATACGGCCTGCAAACCTGGGAATACTCGCCCGAGTATGCTATCCGAAGCTGGGCGTACACAGGCCTGCACGCTGTTATAATTCATATTGGACGTTTCTTGCCATTTGTACACAACAAGGTGGCCCAGTTCTACTTTCTCCGGACAGTGCTTGGGCTCATCTGTGCTCTCTGCGAGACAAAGCTGTTCTCCACCATCTCTAAGACTCTGAACCCGCGCGTCGCAATGTTCTTCCTAATGGCTATATTTCTCAGCCCCGGCATGTACCACGCCTCTATCGCCTATCTCCCATCTAGCTTCGCCATGTACACGACCATGCTTGGCTTCTCAGCCTTCATGGACTGGAGTGGCGGCATGAGGACGGCTCAGGGTATCTTTTGGTTTGCTGTGGGTAGCCTGCTTGGTTGGCCCTTCGCTGGTGCCCTTATCCTTCCGTTTATCTTCGAAGAAGTATTCTTAGCTGTCACTACCGGGCAGGTTGTTCTTGGGATCAGAAGACTACTTGACGGTGCATTGCGATCTTGGTGCGTGTTGGTAAGTATACACGGTTGTTTCATAGTTATTGACCCCGTTTGACACTCTCCAGATAATTCAAATCATCATCGACACATGGTTCTACAGGAAGCTTGTATGCGTACCCCTGAACATCGTGCTCTATAACGTCTTCAGTGGCGGAAGCAGGGGTCCTAACATTTACGGCGTTGAGCCCTGGCACTTCTACATCCGCAATCTAGCCCTCAACTTCAACGTTTGGTTCTTCCTGGCCATGGCTGCTCTTCCCCTGCTCCTTCTCCAACACCTCGCTCAGAAGTCTGCTTTCTCTCACCAGGGTCTACTACGCGGAATCGTATTCCTCTGTCCATTCTACCTTTGGCTTGCGATTTTTACTCTGCAGCCACACAAGGAAGAGAGGTTCATGTACCCAGCTTACCCAGCACTGGCCTTGAATGCCGCCACGTCATTGCATATTCTACTCGCAAACTTCGGCTCTACGGACCCTAAAAGTGTGTTCAGCAAGATACCCGTGCAATTAAAATTGGTTGTAGTCGGTTTATTTGTCCAAGCGACGTTCAACTTAGGCGCTCTCCGTACGATCGGCACCATGACGGCCTATTCCGCTCCCCTCAACGTTTACAAGCCGTTGCAGCACGAGGTGTTCGAATACCGTAGTTTCGTATGTTTGGGCAAAGAGTGGTATCGGTTCCCTTCTTCATACTTCCTTCCAGAGGACACCCGAGCAAGATTTATCAAGAGCGAGTTTTCTGGCCTTCTGCCGGGTGCCTTTGTCGAAGCGACATCGGGTTTTGGGTCGTTTCCCGGTACGTACACCGTGCCGAGCGGCATGAATGATGAGAACATTGAGGATCCCGGAAAATATGTAAGTCTTGCCTGGGCTCCTATAAACGTATCGCATTCTTCGCAGAGTACTAATGTCGAAAGACTCATATTGATAACTGCAATTACCTTGTCGACTCGCACATCCCTAGCGTCCCTCCTACAGATCTGGAGCCTAACTACATGGCTGATACGAAGACATGGGAGAAGCTCAGTTGTCAGAGCTTCATGGATGCAAGTGGGACGTCAATAATTGGCCGCTTGATCTGGGTTCCTGACTGGCCATTTATACCAGGGCATCTGCGTCGGACGTGGGGGGAATATTGTCTCTTGCGTCGCAAAGAAGACTGATTGCCCTGCATTATCGTGTCGAAGCATCACCCGCGCGATGCCCGCCCCGCCTTATCGTAACACTTGATATCAGGTTGCGGGACCGCACCACTACGCCACGCCCATTACCTCATCGGTCGCCTGCGCACCTCCATGCAACACAAAAACTAGCAACCCAGGAAGCTCGCTAGCAAGCATTGTAGGCCTACCCGTAGAACTATCCTACAATGGCGGACATCGGAAGAGCTGTGATAGGGTATGTAGTGTAGACTAGGCTTAAAGAGGCAGTCCAGTCCCGAAGAAACCTTTCTGTCCCTTTGCGGTGACCCCACATTTGATACACGTTGGCCAACGAAATCGCTCAACTGATAGCATCTCAAGCAATCGATTATCATGCATGCGGACCATATGGCGTGTAGAACCGGGCTGACTGTACTTATGTCGGAAAGTTCCCGTAGACACTTTGAATCCAGACTGCCACTACGCCTACTCTGCTTCACGCCAGGAGCATTGCCGAAATACATGAACCTATGAGGTGATACTTGTACTCCCTGTCATTCTCTTTAGCATCCCACACAGCCAACAGCAAGAAAATGACCACTATCCGGCCTCGGCTGGAGCAGAGCGTCCAACATGCGAATATATGGGTCCATAGTAATTGCCATAACGCATACACAAGATTCGACGAAGCCATGAAGAGCAAGAAGTTGGACGAGAAGCTCCAAAAGCTTAATACAACCCTTCAACGCGCAAACATCGACCCCCAACACCTCCTCTACGGCTTCTTCGCCTTCGTAACACTCTGCTGGGCTCTCAGTATCGGCGTGCGTCGCCGCCGCGCCAACAGACAAGTCACCCCAAGCACTCCCGACCTGGAAAAGCGAAGCCCCTTCAAAGCTCCACCGCGGAAACCAGGATGTGCGATTCCCTCTCCCCCCCTCTCCCAGCTCTGTCCGCTGACACCCTACAGTATGGACCCCCGTGCATTTCAAACGACCCCCTGCCTCTCCCTATCCGGACTGGTCTATCACGGACACAAAACCACTGCCTTACCGCCCCTTCCGTTACGGTCCTAAGTACAACATCACCCTCGGTCTGCGCAACATGCACTGGGACGAATGGATCGAGCTCGACAATGACTACATGAAATACCACGCCGACAAGGCGCGGCGCATCGCCGAGCGCGGTGACAAGTGCTGCCGCACTGCACCGGAGGCCTTCGACGGCGCTGTCGAGCTGCTCGAGGAGCTGTGCGACTACCTTCCCCAGCGGTACCCAAGTCTGTACAAGAAAACCGAGGTTGGAATCGACAACTTAGTAACAGGCGAAAACTTCAACATCATCGAACGCCCGCTGAAAGAAGACCCCATGCAAATCGCCGCGCGCCTCGTGCAAGACGACCTCGCCATCATGTTCGAGAAGCCAGACGGGCAGTACTACCTCCTCGCGGGCTCCATCCTGCTCGCCGGCTTCTGGCGGCTGTCCGACAAGTTCGGAATGCCTTTATCCGAGATTCACACGAGCGGGGACGTCCCAGGTTTCAAGGATAAGCTGGAGAAGAGCATGATGAGTTTCTTCCGAAGGGTGCAGCCTGAGAACCCGGTGCTCAGGAATAATTACTTCATACAGGTGGACGATGATTTGGCGTGGAGCCATAGCATAGGCGACGAGGATTCCGAGGGGATTGGGTGGTTTACGGCAGAGAAGAATAAGGCGATTGAACATCATATGTTTCGCTCTGAGCGCCAGTCGCTGCGGAGGTGCGTTTCCCCATTATATCTCCATTGTCTGTAATTTTTTCATCGAGATGCGAAGGGGAACTAACGAAATGTTCCTGCAGACTCCCCCGATCAGGAGGCGTCGTGTTCACCATCCGCACATACTTCCTGCCCATCACAGAGATCTGCGAAGAACCGTACGTACCGGGTCGCCTGGCCAGCGCGGTGCGCAGCTGGGGCGACGATGTGAGTAAGTACAAGGGCAAGGAGCGGTATCAGGATGTGCTGCTGGAGTACCTGGACAGAAAACACGAGGAGCAGGTGGAGAATGGTTTGGATTTGGAGAAGGAGGATGAGGTTAGGAGGTATCCTTTTTAAGCGGTTTAAATTACGCGCTAGAGTGTATAGGAGAAGGTTTTATAGGGTTCTGAACATGGTGAGGGCGAGGAATGGTCTGCGTCTTCGGGACATGGGAAGATTTTATGGAAGGGAGCGCTGATGTCACCCTTTTTACCGCACCAACAGCAACGCTATTGACTGAGCTCCATTCGACAGGTAGACAGCGAATGAGCAGTACTACGGAAAACATGATAATGTGCAAGGCACCGGCCCTTTCATGTCCTTGTACTTGTCGTAGGCGGTCATTTTCTCGACCGTGATTGTCATCTGACTCTTATCCTGATGCCATTAATGGTCCGGGAGGGGCCAGTCTTCCCTCTGACGTTTTTCGAGGCGCGGGGGAAACTCACTAGACACTCATGGCATGCTGATGATAAGACCTCAAGGTCGCTCGGACTATTGCCATGCAAGCCTAGCAAGCTTGAGGTACTGTATGTAAGATACCCTGCACCACATGAGACAGGCGTTGGCAATTGAATTCGAGGATCAGGATTTGGTGTGTGGAACTACAGACGCCAAACCTCTTCCTCTATAGCGAGATGCACTCCCACTTGGGAATCGAACTCGAATAAGTGCCCTAAATCGGGCCGTTTCATGGTATAACTGCTGCAATTCGTTCATATTGGACCCTAGGACGATACTGTGCAGCTGCCGTTACGTATAGTAGTCGTGCGAAGCGCCATCCGTTCATGCAACTCTTGCGTCGCCATAGCAGCTGCAAACTCATGAACAGACCAGTGTCTTCCGAAGAGAGCATGAAAGCAGTTCACACGTTTGCGTGAACTGTGAAATATCTCTTGTCGCTCTTTGTGCGACGGAAACAGGCAATGAAAAAAAGTAAAAAGCACTGAGCACTACATTCGTCCAAACGCGCATGCAACGACTCTCTCTATTAACAGATCATTACCCCAAACGTCATACGTGAAACAGCGCCTAACACATACCGGACCAATCTCGAAGCTACCGGCAGCGGCTCGTCAGCCGAGTGTTCTGACATGAGTCGATGTCGTACAGTAGCCGGTATCGACGTCGCGCGGGGCGACCTGTCTCACATTGACGACAGAAATAAACATTGTATATACAGTACGAAAATGCTGTGGTAAACGCGCGACACCCTTTTGACCCTGCTCTTTCATAACGGTCACCGTCTGCGCAGTGATAGAGGTGCATTGACTGAGTCGGTGAAGTTCCTGTTCGCCACCCCAGGCATCAGTGCGATGAGATAAGACAACCAAGCCTGTCCCTGGCTATAGCAGTGATCTTGGTAATAGGGTACAACGTTTTATTTCTTTTGGTAGTTTAGCGACGATGACAATCGTTTTCCGACATGGTGCTGAGCCGCCTCGCCGCCAGTGTGTGCATGTGTGCATCCAAGGCATTAGCGGGCGCACAAGAGCGCGCATGACCTGGTTTGTTTATGTTTTCGTTTATTGCCGGTAATTAAGGTCGCCACTGGCCTGTGGAGGGATGAACCTTGCGATGCTCGAGGCTGCCACGGGTATTTGGGGTTGCAAAGCGGTCGGGAAACGGTTCGAAGTCTACTGCCCTGACCGGAGAACATTTGTCGGCACGCTTAGGCAGGTCTTGTGTGCTTTTTTTCGTATGTGCAGGAGACGAAGTGCGCCGTTGGCCTCACCTCGCATCCGGGGTTGTCTGGAACCACTGAAGCACAGCGGAGGGTGCCCGCCACGCAACGTGCATAAGTGGCTGGATGCAAAGGTCATGATAACCAGCCTCCAGCGAAGGGTCTGCGAACTGCTTTCGGTGACGCACAGCTGCGAACGCAGTGGAGCACTGACGCAGCAAAGGCTAAGTCGTCGCTTGGGGAGCTCGCCTGCAATGGCCTGGGGTGCGCCGCTCTCATTAGAGCCTTGATCCCGAAAAGCCGCTTACTGGCTCTGGCCCTGCTGAATTGCGTCTTCCTGCTGGCTCATCACCGCTGGCTGGTCGAAGAATATTGGGCTTTCTCGACTTCATCCAATTTCGCTCTCCTCTCGACAGTTACCCATATTAACTATGTTTGCAGCCTGCGTATTTCTTCAGGTCACGCTTCGCTGATAGCTGCGCCTGATGACTGTGGTCCTGTAGCCGTATTCCGCGCCAGGGCAGGATGGCCTTGTCGCAGGCTGTACTGGGACGAAATGCGACCCCGGCATGGGGCCCTCAAGTGCCGGAATCCACGCAGCGAGAGGTCCTGGCCGCCGCGAGAAAAGTGCAAGCAGCCAAACGACGCGCAGAAGACGGTGGACGACCGTTACGACCAGCACCAGCACGTCGCCAGTCGCCGCGCAGAGTTAAGGATTCCAAGGAGCAGTTGCGCTCCACTAGGGCACGCGGCATCAGCAACGCGACGACCGACTCGACCCCGAGCACCGCGCCCGGCCGGGCCTTCACCGTTGCCAACATCAACAACGGCATCATCTACCTCAGGTACGTTTGGGAGAGGGTGTTTCGTTGTTGCGCCTCCCAGTGCAGGGGGGCTGGGGAATAGACGGGATAGGCGCGCAAGGCGATGCTGCATCCGTCTCAAGGCCCTCCAGCGCGTAGGATGCGGGACCACATCGCTCTCGGAGTGATGGTGATTGCGACACCCCAACAGCCGTTGCGCGCCCATCAATGCTGATACCACGCATGCTCAGCTGCTGACCACTGCCAGGCCCTCAGCACGCCCAGCCCATCAGCGAGCACGTCCATTACCAGAGCCCATCTTCCCGCAGACACCCCCCGATAGCGCCACTCTTGAATTGAAGACGCGCTCTACAAGCGATGACTGGGAGAAGAGCGTGTTCGACGCCAGAACACCTACCCGCTCCGAGTTTGCCCTGCCTCCACTGCCGACGGAGGTGAAGACAGACGATGAGATCAAGCTCTCACGGCCTGCCTATCCCGACTCGCCCCCTCACCCCTCCGTCCAGCACGTGCGCTCGCGCTCCTTCTCGACGGCCGACGAACACACGGTCAGCTCGCACAGCATAGAGCCCGGCACGTTCAAGGTGGTGATTGAGCGTTCGGGACGCCCCAAGACAGCCGACACCGAGACATTCCCCATCCTCGAGGTACCCATCCCGTCGTATCGCCTGGGCACGCCGCGTTTCAGTGCTCGAGGAACGGCGATCCTGCGCAGTTCCGTGTACACCAGCGCGGCATCAGAGGATTTCAGGTCGTCGTTCTTGACCCCGCATCGCGCGACCCACTCATTCCTCTCGTCCCGCACGCGATCAGACGTTTATTCGCCCAGCACCTTCAACTTCCGCGCCACCATGGATCTAAAGCCTCCGCTGCCCTCTCCCGAGCCATCTTCAGCCCGCATCTCCAAACTCCCAATCGGGCCCCAGATCTACGACGCGCTCACTACCAACCCCGACGACAATGCTGTTGTCCGCTTCTCGCCCACTGGAGACATCCTCGCAGCCACGCCTTCACGACTCATCGCACATATTACCTCGCCCAGCTTCCTTGATTATGAACTGCTGTCCGATTTCTTCCTCACCTTCCGCTCGTTCCTCATTCCCCGCGAGCTTGTTGCCTACCTCCTATCACGCCTTCGGTGGGCGGTGAGCAGACAAGACGACTTCGGTCGCATTGTGCGTGTGAGAACATTCGTTGCCCTCCGACACTGGATTTTAAACTACTTCATCGATGACTTCGTGCCCCAATACCGCCTTCGTGTGTTTTTCTGTGAGCTGGTTAATGCGCTGTACAAGGATTTAAAAGCCCGGGAAGATGGCGGTGGCGGTGATATCAAGATCATTGGGGAACTGAAGAAGTGCTGGAGAAGGACATGTGCTTTATACTGGGACAGCGAGGATCGCATTGGCCTGGATGGGGCCGATGAAGAATTGTTACCCGGTGGAAAGCCAGGTTCACTAGCATCCGTGGATGAAACTGCGGTCGCCATTTCCATGCCTTCCACCCCTCCCCGAGAGCCTGCTCCACGCGTAGTCAGCGACGCCAAACCGGAAACCATCGGATCCAATCCCAGCGACCAGTTTGCCAGTAGGCACATGGACTGGGCCAGCAGAGCTCGACACACACCTCAGAACAGCCTAAGCTCTCCCTACATATCTTCACACGTAGACTCGGGTGTTAGAGTGCCCTTATCACCGGAGAGTGAACGCAGTCTCCAAGTCTTATCTTGCTCTATCCCAATGAGAGGTTTGAACAAACCAGAACCGGCCCATGATGTACCACTGTACGCATATCCTGTACCACATCCAGTAAGTACAGGTCAATCACGTGTGCCAACCAGCCCACAGCAGCCTGCCTCGGCAAGAAAACCCAACAGGCCATCACACGGACACAAACGCAGCGGGAGCTTCTCAGACGCTCTCCGGGATAATAGGGCACATCTCTCATACCCAAAAAGCACAACGTCCGATGGCGAAATCACAACCGTCGACATCACCACCATCTCCAAAATACCAGGCAGTCTCGTGCGTGGCGGTCTCTTCCAGCCGGGATCACCATACATTGACGTAAAAAATGGTAGTCTACGCCACACAAGATCTCGTTTGGAGCTAGCGCACGAAGAAGTGGTGGGCCCTGATGTGCAATTTCGTGGAGGTTATGTTGCCAATCCAGGCGTGAAGAAGCTTCTCGGCAGCGTTCGTCGTGCTTTGAGCAGTAAACAGCCGTCTACTTCAGCCCCGCAATTCGCTCATGGCTTTCACCACGACCACACGGCATCCTCGATGCGATCATCCAACCCTGCTACCCTCTCAACAACTTCGGGTGTTGGTCAAAGGCGCCGGAACACCCGTCCTCGTCCCCAGGTCCGAATCGACCTTCTCTCGTCTGCGGTTGCGGAAAGTTTCAAGCGGGCAGTTCAAGAACAGATACAGAACGAGGAGAGGCGCAGCGTTGTTCCGGCCCTTGGTGGCTTCGAATTTGAGTTGGAAAAGCGGAAGTCGAGCAGCAGCAATGATCGAATCAAGGACGAGAAGATGCAGGAGTTCCGGTTCAACAGCGACATCACTACCGGGAGTAAGTCGATAGTCATCATGGACGACACAGGCGCCCCACCTATTCCAATGATGTCTGGAGCTTTGCCATATGCCGACAAGGAACATGACCCGATTGCTACAGTTCCTGTGGGATTAACAAGAGGAGCTTCCATCGATGAACGGATCGACGACAATGCGCCGGCCGGCCAACATACCGGTCTGTACAGTGAAGCTGAACTGCCACAAGACTGGCAACGAGATCGCGGATCGATCCAGCCTTCCATTGCACCACCAAAAAGATCGCTTTCCCTAGGTAGAGAACGGATGCACTCATTCCGTCGACGAGGGTCTACAAAGACTTCCATGTCGCGCCCTGCATCCTTGCGCCGGCATACCTCTCATGCTAGCGGGCTGGTTAGGCATCAAAAGGCTGAAAGCATTGCTACTTTCCAGACAATGTCCTCGAATAACGACCCCTTCCATTTGGATAGCCAAACTTCTACAGTAGCACTCAAACCCGCCCGACAGTTGCGACGCCGTCCTGGTGGTGATTTACGCGCTGCTGACAATGTCCATGACTTGGAACAAGGACAACGCCCACATTCCACAGGATCAGTATCGAATCGCACGCATTCGATCGCTAATTCCGTCATTCTGAGGTCAGATCGCTTTGTTGAGTCTACAAAACTATCCGAGAGAGAGACTGAGGATGATACCGAGGGCGACACATTAAAAGTGGGAAGGAAGCCGATTTCATTGGTGGACACTCACTCTTCACAGCCCAATCTCAGACCCTCGTTTGAAGCCGAGGTGGCTAAGCTAGCCGCGTTGCCAGATGACATTGATGATGACGGTGGAATAGAGTCGGCGTTGATGAAACTAGAAGGGAGATACGAGAAAAGATCGCCAGATCCGGCAAACCCTACACCGGATCCATCTACTAGGGATGGAGTTGAATCAGGCGCTTTTGCGCCCCCTGCACCCCCCGTGGGATCTTCCAACCCCTCCTACATACCCTCGGAGTATGAAGCCTCACAACCCAGGAGCTATGCAAAAGAAGACGATGTGCTCCACCGGCCTCTGGCGCCCCCGGGAGCCGAAGGCCAAGAGATGTATCACCTTTCCGGAGAAGCGTTCAATCAGCGCGTACCACCTGTCAACTCCCATATTGAATCTGAAGACTCGTATTCTTCGATCCCGCTCCTTGATCGAGGTCTTAGTGAGGTTACCAACTCGCCACGACGACGAGCACCCACCATGGAGACGATGAGGACATCCGCAAAGCCTGCACCACTGAAGCCTATGAGCCTCGTTTCGCGACTCGAGGAGCAACAGACAGGCTTCTTCAATTCGTCTAACAATTCATCGATCGAGCATATCGTCAAGACTGATAGCATGAAGAGGATTCCAAGAGATGCCACTATGCCAAGATCCTCGGTAGCTCGCGAATCCTTCCTTCTCGACGATGATGAGGATCTCAGCGACTTGGAACAGGTTAGAAGAACTATGTCGGATGACAGTCATGGCGTGAGAAGCTTTTTTGATGACGAAACGCCGGGTGAAGAGGCCAGCAAGGAGTTCTCGCCAGTTCATCCTCTGCGGCATCCACCTACGCCTCCCCTTACCGCCAACCGCCTGGACGACCCGTTGCCCCCTGTTGATACCACCGTCTTTGAGAAGGGCCTTCCCACTCCAGGACTGATGCCGACGTCCCGCCTCAATGCACAGTCTTTTGATGTCCTCGACAAGGCAAAAGAGCCGGTTCACCAGCCCTCGGAGAAACAGGAGAGCGTATCCATAGAACCTCCGCACTTGCCCTTCATTTTTGCATATGACTCCGAGACGCTTGCTCAGCAATTTACCATCATTGAAAAGGACGCGCTCGATGAGATTGACTGGAGAGAACTGATCGAGCTTCGGTGGAAACAATCCTCGCCTCAAATATCAGACTGGGTGCACTACTTACGCACACAAGAAGCAAAGGGTGTCGATGTCGCCATTGCGCGGTTCAACTTGGTAGTCAAATGGGCCGTCTCGGAGATCGTTCTCACGGCAAGTATGGAGGAGCGAGCCCGGTGTATCGTCAAGTATATCCACATCGCTTCGCATACTCGACGATTGCGTAATTATGCGACCATGTACCAGCTCACCATCGCTCTTTTATCCAACGACGTCTCTCGTATGCGCAAGACGTGGTCGCTGGTGCCCGCTGCCGAACTGCAGACAATGAAGGAATTGGAAGCCTTGGTCCAACCGCTTAAGAACTTCCACAATCTTCGCATGGAGATGGAGACGGCCACGGTCGAAGATGGCTGCATACCATTTATCGGTGAGCATACCCAAACACTGGTTGAGGCGCCTTACTAACAGATGCACAGGCATATACACACGAGATCTCATCTACAACGCCCAAAAACCCGCCTTTATTGACGCCCCTCCTGCAGCGGGCGAACGCCTCATCAATTTCGAACGGCACCACACGGCTGCCACCATTGTCAAAAGTCTGCTGCGCCTCCTCGAGGCAAGTTCTCGGTACACGTTCAACGTAGAACCGAACATCATCAGCAAATGTCTCTGGATCGCATCGCTGAGCGACGACGACATTACGAAGCGCAGTCGTCAGTACGAATAACTGATCTGATACCCCCTACACGATGATCATTATCGTCTCGGACCTTTTCCTATTTGTCCTTATAATCTTAACATGCTCTTGAAGCGTTCTCACCTGCGGCATAAACCCGACACGACCTCACGACACATCCATCTATTTCCTTGTCATTTGTTGGTATTATACTTGAAGTGATTCCCCGGCCTATGAGCCATCCATCACACAGGGTGCATAGACTTAATCGCTCGCGCTGGACAATATACTGGAAGCACTATCCTTCTTTGTTTTGTGGGTTCTGCATCTGTATGTAATTATTGGAAGGACTGGCGGTCAACGGCGAGCCACGCCATGTTGGCAACGGTGTTGCGGTTGGATTGTGACGAGATATACGAGGTGGAGACTTGTGCATGGAATACCATTGCAGCCTTTCTTGGCATCAGCCTGAATTAGGGCATCTGGCTCTACTTCTCTTTCTTGGTTGCCTGGCACTGTGACTACTTAAGGCGTCGTCATCACTCAGCCTGGACGCCTACTTCTCGCATAATACAAAAGCCACGTGCCCTGAACAATCTAGATGATGGACTGCGTGTTGGTGTTCGTATGGCGGGGGCCACTTTCCCTTCCCGACCTCACAAATCACAATCGCCAGCCCTCAGCCCTACTTGCAAGGCCACCAGGATCGCTTTTTCCTGCGAAGTTTTGACCGGCGAAACGCCATGGGTACTACCTCCACACCGAGTCGCTGCCTAGCTCGCGGCTGCACCCGCATCCGTGTGTGTTTGTTACCCCGATGTCACATTGCATGTAGGAGGAAACGGCCTGCATGACCGCCCAGTCAGCCGGGTGTTATCCGAAAGATTATAAGCCCATTATGCTGCTAGTAAGTCCAAGTCAGCACAAATAATACAAACAAGTGACTACACGAGAGCGTTTGCAAGCATGGCGGCTCCCACGTACAAACGAGCCAAATCTGATCCGCCTCCCATCTTGGTCGAGGACACAGCTTCGGGCGCTCACATGGACCGTACGCATCGGCTAAGCTCCGCATTAATTATTCCAGACTGACACGTTCGCAGAGAAGCAGCCATCGCAGACGGTGCGCGAACGGTCCACACCCCAAACGCGCGATTCGTACACGCCGCGCCAGCGTCGCAACAACACATGGGAACGCGGCCACCGTCGCCAGCGCAGCCCGAACGTCGAATGGCACGAGAAGTGGACAAAGGATAGCTGGCAGAACGGGCGCGTCCTGCTCATCGACTACGTGGGGAAAGAGCACACGGCGCTTGGAAGGCGGAAGATTGTGGCGCAGGAGTTCAACGACATCGATGGGCTGCGGAAGTTTTACGGGAGCGAAGAGCTGGCGGGACAGTCGGCGCTCAGGGTTATACATGTGCAGAACGCGAGCTGGGCGACGAGGTTTCTACTGAGGAAGTTTAACATTGATGCGAACGATGATTTGGTGGGGACGAAGTTCGGGCGGTGGGCGAGGTATGAGCAGCCGCAGAGGAGGGCGAATAAGCCGGTGCTGAATGGGAAGACGTTCAGAACGCAGAGGGATCCGTGGCGAGGAATCAGCCGAACGAGCTTCGGATGCGACTACCTGCGGCATTACCCTGCGAACCGGGTCCACGGGTCGGACTACGGGAAGAGCACGGAGATGATGGCGCTGAATCATTACGACGACTACGATCTGCCGGCGCTCACGTACGATGTGCATGTCCAGCGCTTGAGCGTGTATGTGCAGTTCAGCTACGATGAGCCGGGCGGCGACGTGGATCCCGAAATCAGCAATCCGTACGACGAAGAGGAGCACCAGTACCACGAGAACCTTAAGAAGCAGTATCATACCGATTACATACCGAAGCTGAGGACACTCGACAACGGGAATACCATCATCATTTTCGAGCACTCGCAGTCCGGCTCTGTGGAGGACACGCTGATCGGCGCGCGGCAAGGGCTGGAGCTCAAGTGGCGGCGCCTCACCTTCTACATGCCACGCACCGACATCGAAGACGACGCGCTCATGGTGTCCAAATGCATGGATCTCGTCCTCCGCGACGTCTTCCGTGCGCTGTCCCAGAACTGGGAAAGGTACTCCAACCTCTGCGAAGTGCACACGGGCATCCTGGAAGACAAAATCTACGAGAACCCGGCCGACGAAACGCGTGCCCCAGAGCTCTGGACCAACGCCAGTCTCTGGCTCAAAGTAGAGCGCCTCATGTACCTCCACATCGACCTCATCAAAGAAATGCGCGTCTACCTCCACGAGCTCGACAACGCCGACCCCTCGGAAGACGGCCCCTGGCTCGAGTCATCCGCTGAGGAAATGGAAAAACTCACCACGCTCTTCCAAGAAGGCGTCCTCAAGCCGACCGACAGCCTCTCGGACCTCATGTACAAGAGCGTGGGTATCCGCGACGCGCGCCACTCGCTGCGGCTCGGCCTGTCCATGTGGCGCCTCAGCTGGATCACCTTCATCTTCCTCCCGCTCACCTTCGTCACGGGCTTCTTCGGCATGAACGTCGACACCTTCACTAACGAGCCGAGCATAAAGTACTTCGTCGTCGCAGCCGTGACGCTCTTCGCCGTCGTCATAGCCCTCTGGTACATGATGAAGCACACGCTGTCCTCGCAGCACCAAGAAACGCTCCGTCGCGGCGTCTACGAGCGTCTCTACAACGAGCTCTCCTCGCTGCATCCTATGCTGTGGACGCGTCGCGGACCCCGCCACGGCATCGTGCCCGTTGGCTGGTGGGCGGGTGTAAAGTGGCGCTTCATAACGCACTGGCTCAACTCAGAGCGCACTGTACTCGCCCAACGCGCAGACGACGCGGGAGACCGCGGACTCGGCACCTGGAGCCGCGCGAAGAACTACCTTGCGCGCCGCTGGCTCGCTTCCCTCCCAGTCATGCCGCGCGGAGGCGCAGACTCTGAGCTCGAGCTGTACTTGCAGTCTGAGGGGCTGGAGAAACCGACGCTCGGCGAGTTCATGGAGGCGATTGCGCCGGCTAGTCTGGCGGATGGGATGCCCACGGCTGCGAATAGGATGCGGGAGCGGAGTCGGCGGAGTCTGCGCAGTCTGAGGAGTTTGAGCCCTGCGCGGAGCGAGGAGAGGCCCCCGGTTAGAGGGCCGAGTAGTGAGGATGGGGGGCCCGGGAGTGGGGTTATGGTGGAGGAGAAGGGCGTGGGGAGTGAGGATGAGCGGAGCGAGGATGGGCGGAGGAGTGTGAGGGAGAGGCTGGATGTGCCCGGGCGGCCTGGGACGGGGAGTTGAGTTTGGTGAGGTTCACTGTCTGCAGAGTGTATACTGCTACTAAAAAAGGAATGCGACTGTGCTCATACCGAGTTAGGTTTTATGTGTGCTTCTGTTCCGAATGCTTTCCCATGTCACCCCCGCAAAGAAGGATTTAAAGCCCGCGACACGAGCGCACACAGTATCCTAGAACACTCCACGGCTTCAATAGTGCCTTCCACCTTTACCAAAATCTCTACTCTCACGATCCCAGCGCCCGTTATCTCGCTTGCTTCCAATCTTCTATTGTTCTGCGTAACCTGCGCGATCAAGTTTCGAGATGGCGAGGGTGGGAGCTCCCAATCCCCTCCCCACCGGGAACGACGCAACAATTAGCTCGTGGATCCAATAAAAAACCGCCAGGTATCAGGTCAACTGCAATACGATTGAAGGCTGTAGTATAAACATGCTGATGCGATGCAGCGCTGCCAACGTACAGTACGTTCGCTCCGTACAGTGATTCGAGCCGAACGAACGTACAGCCATATTGACCCGTACAGAGCTCCGAACGAACACGCTTTTGGGGTTGTACGTTCGGTTGTTCGGGACTACGGGAAGTCCTATTTTTATGAGGAATATAGGATAATTGGTGGAGTTTTCCTATGCCTTCTGCCTTCCTTGTGCTACGTGTTGGCGTCATCGTATAGTGCCTTGTGCAATGTTCTTGGAGTAGAATTTTTAGTTAAGTTTAATTATTATTATCTGTTACCTTTATACTATTGTTAGCTATAAAGATATTATTATAGATTACTTTATTACCTGCTCGCAGTTATCGTTATTAACTTAGTTAACTTAGCTAGTATTTAACTTTTAGCTATTCTACTATGCCAGGTCGCGTACAGTAGCTGTTATAGCAGAGAGCTCCGAGAGCTTAGAGGACCCACACCGCTAGTGGGTAGACGTTGGCCAAAAACGCTACCTAATCGTATATAAAATGGCAATAAATCACCTCTTGTGCTAGCGACGTCCTGTGACTGTAAGTAGTGTTTCGTGTCCGCTAGGAGAACAATTACGTGTAATTATAATTTACTGTTATTTATTATTATTAAGGCTCTATAGCTGCAGAAGAATTAGCTAAGGAGGAATGCTATATTAAGTTACTTTAAATAGCTAGTAGCTTATATCTCAGGCTGGTTGGATTGTCTTTAGGATTAGAAGGATTTTGTTCCGCCGTTAACATGAGCACATTTCTCCAGGAACATAAAAGAACACACGAAGGGTTCAGCGGAGGCACTATATGCCAGGCTGGCGGAAATGTCGGTGGAAAACACCCAGTCAATTACCACAAAGTTTCACAGAGAGAGCACTCAAAAGATTTGAAATCTGCATGTGATATGATCATCATATCGTCATAACACTCTCACATCTACAACTACTTTCCCCAACACCAGAGATCCCACGCTTCCCTCCTTGCCTGCCCAAGAACCGAACCAAACCAAACCATCCACCCTCCGTACCCGAACCGGCCCACTCAATCCTCATCAAGGGAATCGTAATTATCGTAACGTACCATCGCCACAACCTGAGCCTGCGTTGCAGGCACCATAAAACGAAGTTTGAGTAAAAAGAAAAAAACGCCCGTCCCCAGCTCGCTTGCATTCCAGCAGCGAGGGTAACAGTGGGGTGCATGCAGATGCAGTCCGTAACAAAACTCCGGAAGAATTGAAAACAGGCAAAGAACACGGGTACAGAAACACCAAAAATTCGCCTCCTTAATACAAGACACGGCCGGGTCAATCATCGGCCAAGGACTCCACCATGTGGTTTGTTTTGGTGGTTGTAGAGGTGCAAGCGTCGAGGTGAAGTGATGTTGAGATATGACTAGTCAAGCACTGGATCGTCGCGGGAATTTGCCAATATTGTACAAAGCTTCAAGACTGTAGACAACAGAGTGACGGTACATCCAGGTCGGGAGACGGGCGCTGCTATACTGATTATAGCGGGCCCTTGATATGAGTGACCTAGCTCATGTCCATGGCGTCGACGTTGTCGGTGATCATAGGCTCATAGCCGCACAGTGATTCCTCAGAAGGCCCGAAATTGCCTTCGTAGATTGTTGCACCGGAAGATCGGCGTTGTGCTACCCATTGGCAGCCAAATGCCATGGAGACAGCTTCGGCTGTTGGTCGCTCCGCTGGGTCGTATCGTATCATGGCCTTGGCTATTTGATCCATAGCATTAGGATCCTGGTCATCCGTCATGAACCTAGGAGCTTTCGCCACCTCATTCTGAAATTCTTGAGTGAGGTAGCCGGTGGAATCCACAAAAGATTGGGAAGCAGACTCTATAGGGTCGCCATTCTCATCGCGGCTGAGAGTGCTCTGGGTGCTCCAGCTCAGGCTCGGTAGCACAGAGTTGAAGTCCCCAGACCGAAGCTTCTGCCAGGATTCGCCGTATTGCGGCATTTCGCAGTCGCCGGCGATTTCGGACATGATGAGACCCAGAGCGTAGACATCAGCTGGCTTGTCGAAGCGGCCTTGAAGGGCTTCTGGGGAGAGGTAGGCGCGATCACCCTCTCCGTCGATGCCTTTCTCAGCAGGCCAAGCAGTGGCCAAACCGAAATCAGCAATCTTTAGCCAGCCGCCAAAGTCGATGAGTATGTTGGCGGGTTTCAGATCGAGGTGGATGAAGCTGTTCTCGTGAATGAACTTGAGGCCCTTGGTACTGTTAGTTTGTGCATACTGAGATGTCCCCGATAGAACTTACAAGTGACAAATCCAGGAGGATCTTCCAAATCCTGAAGTCATCGAGGCGACCCTTTGTCAAAAAGTCCTTCAGATTGCCGTTGTCGCAATACTCCGTCTCGATGTAAAGATGCTGATCGTATTCCCAATGGGCTTTGTAAGCTACGATGTGATCATTGCCCCGGAGAGCCATAAGCACTTGCACTTCCTGAAGCTTCTTCTTTCGATCCATAGGCCCACTGATCGGTTTCTTGGACTTCTTTACGACCGTGTAAAGATCACCAGCAGAAAAAGATTGCCCAAGACCCCGATTCAGTGGCTTCCCAACCTTGAATATCTGCGAGAACTCGCCTTTAGCTCGCTCAAGCGGTTCTACGTGTCCGAAACGTGCAGCTAAAGATTCGTCCACATCGTTTTTGGGGAGACCGATAGGAATTGCGGATTGATTACGCGAGAACAGTGTGGAGTGATCTCGTGGAGTCGTGGGGGTCATTGGAGGGAACGAGTTACTACAATCGCTCCCGAAACTGCTCCCAAAAAGTATAGGCCCTGAACGATGACCAGAAATGCTAAGCTTGCTGGGATCAGGGACAGTTGATGGCTCGTGGAGAGGAGTAGACGGAAAGGTACCAGAGATGCTATGGCGAAAGGCAGGCGCAGGGTCATTTCGGGGAGTCGTGGATTCGTCGGGAGCTGTAAAAGTGTCTGCTCCAATGCTTCCCCTGGTCACTGGCCTCTTGAATGTCGATCGTCGTAGGCTGGACCGACCAGACCGGCGTCCATAAGAGTCGCCATTTTTGGTAGGTGTAGGCGGCATATCGTCCACACTTGACTGGCTGTCAATCATCCGGTTTCCGGTTGGTGAGACTGAGGTGTCATCGTCGATTCCGTCAACGCTCACGTGGCTTCCTCTTCGTTGCGAAAGACTCCCAGAGTCCCCGAACATTGAAGTGAAAGATAACTTCGAAGTCTGGGTGCTAGGCGTTCCAAACACAGGTTGCTGTTGCTCCTGGATACGGTCTCGGAAACTCGTCCGGAAACTATGTGAAAGCGGAGACTCAACATTGAGCGGGGGAGGGAAGGAGTGCCGCTTTGAGGGGGTCTCTGGTAGTTGATACTTGTCAGCCTTGGGCGACTCGACGTCCCGGCTCTTCTTTGACAAAAGACCACCGGTCGATCGGGCGAAAATGTTCGGCTCCGCTGGCCGATAGGGCAGAGGAGTACCGAATGTGCTATCACTGGAGTCATGCGGTCGCACTGCTCCGAGTGGCAACGATTGGGTGAAGGAGTTGAGATTCCGTGGTCCTGAGGTGGGAGGAACTCGCGAAGCGATCGGGGAATCACCTGAGACGCTTGAAGATGCAGAAGCTGACACTGTGTTCGCCAATGGATGCCGTGTTGGGTTCCCAGCTCCGCCCCGCATGAAGGGCTGCATAGTCGAACGACCGAACACCGAGGCGTCTGCAGACACTGGACTAGAAAAATTGAAGCCATCCAAGGAGGCCCGCTGGGGACGCGTCTTGGAAGCGGCTAGTCCAGGCTTCATGAAATCGCCGTCCATGGAAGGCTTCGGCCGCGGAGAACCTGCAGGGGTGCGCTGGGAAACAGCCCGTCTCATTGTTGTGGTCCTTCGAGCAGGGGTGTTGAGGTTTGGTGCAGGTGTTGAAAACAGGTTCAGAGGCTCGCTATCCTGGTGGGGGTGAGAATCTTCCGCATTGTGTCGGATAGGGGTCTGCTCGAAGACGTTGAATTCGGCCGGCATTCCAGCGTGCAAACTTCTCCTCTTAGGATTGGGAGTGGCGCAGCTTGCAGGCTCGAAGCCCGACGCGCCGTCGCGACGCTTCAGAGGACTCGGCTGAGGAGGGCCAAAGCGAGGTGTTGCAGGAGTGGTGGGGTTCAACGGCTGCGATCGGGCGAACTCGAACTTGATCGGTTGGTCGTCGATATCGAAGCGAGCGCTGTTGTCTTCCTCGTCCCAGAGGTCGGTGCTGTTCCTGCGCGCAGGCATGTTTTCGTCGCCAAAGAGAGGCCGCGATACAAAAGGCGAGGTGTTTACGCGGTCGGTAGATTCAACCAAGGCGCGTCGCGGGCTCTTCGGTGTCGTGGTGGTGCGATTGCGGGGTGACGACCGGAGTCGGTCCTGTAGGCTGCGGCGCACGGTGAATTTTGACTTCTTCGAGGTCGTTGCGGCCTGCGAAGCAAACGGCGACTCGGTGTAGGCAGCGATGGGGCTGCACTGTTTGAGTGCCTTGGGACTGAAGGCGCGCGACGTAGCTAGCGGGGAAATTGGCGAGCCGGACGCGTCAGGTTTAGTCATGCGCAGCTGGAAGCGCGACGGTTTCGAAGGTGACCGTGAGAGGGAGCGTCGCAGCTGTTGTATGGAGGAGGCCAGGTGGGCGGGGTAAGCGTGGTGGGTGGGTGAGGGCAGGTGCAAGATGCCGCCCGTTTCGCGGTGCGGGGAATAGGCGAAGTCCATAACTAGAGGGGCTGTTGGTGGGGGCGAAGGGCGCCTCGAGGTGAGAGGTGAAGGTGAAGACTGGTGTGGTGGTGAGTCTGTCGGCTGTCGCGATGCGCCGCAAAGTCGGTGGCTGGGCGGCCGACAGGTGCGGGCGGCGGGCGGGGGAGAGGCCAATCTTCAATCGATAACGATAGTGCAAATGAGCTTGCAGTGGTCGGTGGGGCGTGGTATGAATGCGTGGAATGCTGGTGCGGATGCAAATACACGCCTGGCCGCGCCGTCGTCGTTGTCGAGTTCACGTCTCACCCAGAGTTCCACCTCAGCGAGCGACTTGCGACTGCGCCCGCTCCATGCACGGCCTGCTGCTGGGTGCGCGAATGGCGATGGCAAGCGTGCGCAGTGGAAGCCCGGTTGAAGAGTGCGAAGTGCGCGGCGCTGGCGTGGCCGTGGTCGATTCGCTGGCGGTGGGTGACGTGCGGAGTCGTCGACGGAATGCGCGTGGGTGGGTAAACAACAACACCGGAGGGGCGCGCCTGCCGCTGGAGATGAGGAGGCAGTCGCGATGCAGCGATGATGCAGTCAAAGGAGGAAGGGTCGACGGGCGACGATGGGCAGACCCTTTGCGATCGAGCGCAGGACACGGATAGATTGAATGGGATGGGATGGGATGAGGGAGGAGGACGCGCGAACGAGCGCGTCGCCTGGATTCTTTTTCGGGCTGTTTAGTCCGTGCGCACATCAGCCGAGGACCTGCAGCAAAGCGCCCGAACGTTCGCACGCTGCGAAACCCACCGGCCCGCCGTGTCGAATCGCTGCTAGACGGAGGGCAAGCTTTTGACGCGTTTCAAGTTTGAGCGCACTACCACAAGCACAGAGGAAACGCTGCGGAGTGCATTCATCGGAAGCTGCTGTAGTGTCTCGCCACTAGGACGCGTTGTTTGTTTACATCCGCCATCGCCACACAAATGCGCACCCACCACCTGTCCGCACGTCCACCCCCGGGACGCATCGTCATCTATCGCTGCCGGGCCCCCCCTCTCTCCATCGGCGGGCCACGCCAGCGTCAAATGAGGCAATTTCGCCTTTCTTATGCAGACTTGTGCGAAAATGGGGTTATCGGGAACGGCCCGGGAGGCTATGAGCGAAGAGCCTAAGCTATACGTCTCCGCATTATGATTATCTTTGCGACTCTGTGCCCAACGCCGGCGGCGCATCACGCTACTCCATCGTTTATCGATTGTGCAGATTTGCGCCCAATGGACCAGCCATGGCGCTTGCTGGCGTCTGCGTGAGGAGGGGCCTCGGCATCTCTGTGCGTTCGCGTCTACCAACCGCTGCCGCAATCCGCGCTCGAGTGTGCCGGCTGTGCTGTCCCGTGGAGCGCCGGCTGCCCACTCTATCGAGCAGCTTTAGGCTCTGCTGAATTCCTTTCATGCCGGCGTCGCGGTCATGACCAGTCCGATCTCCATCATGCCTATGCATCTAACGCTCGTGTACAGCCGTCACGATGTGCGCTTGCCTCGCGGAACATGATCCGGACGGCCCTTCCCTTCACGTCACGTCTCAGGTACAACACATGTCAGCTCGGTATCTCCACCAGCCTTACCCTTAGTACAACGTCAACGGTGCGGTCACATGCTGCATGGTCGCTCGTGAATGACCTCACGACTCTATAGGCTCATCTGGTGCCTGACCCGCGCAAGCCGGTCCCGCGAACGCAGGGCATCGTGATCAGCGCCGCGTGCATGACGGCACCACTGTTATCACTGGTTCTACTTCACTCTACTGTTGAGGCTCGGAGAATTCAACGTTCCTGACCCATCAAACACCAATTCGTCTCGGTGACACGTGCAAACTGTCACATCGAGCCTGACGCTACTGGGGTATCGTATCGGAGTCCGACCACTACAATCCGGGGAAACATGATGTCGTGCAGGTTCAGCCTCACCTAGCGCTTGGATGTTTCAGTGCCGGCACAATGACAATGTAGCCAAATTTTGCCCGGTTGCTCTGGCGATACTGCATGCGTCAAGGCTATGCTAAGTTTCTTGGACGTACATACGCCCCAGTTGCAGAGATGGCCGACAATAACAACAAATAAATACGCTGGCAAAACACGCCCGCAAGGGTTCAGACAGAGCCCACAAATGCGGTCGGTGCAGAAATGCCACGAGGGTGTGCTAAACCGAAGTCGACTAGCCAGAGACACGTATCTCCTGAAGCTCAGAGACCGACCGTGCAAGATCGATTAGGCGGCCAGCCGCGAAGCATCGACCACCGCGGACCCCTCTTAGGTTCTTCAACACTGACAGCAATTCCCCGCAGGCTTTGATTTTGCGCAGTATTGTTTACATGCAATTCGAAATCTGCACGCAGATCCGGCTGAACCGCGAAAGGTTCCTTCAGTTCGTAGCTACTCGCCCATGAGCCTGAATATGTATATCAATCTCAGCCCCTGATACCCAACGACTACTCATCTCATGGGCATCGTCATAATTCGGGGCTTGAGCCAGTAAATTTTTCAGTCGACCCTCCGGCAATGCGCGGAGATATCACTGCCCTCTAGGATTTACGCTGAAGGCAGGCTCCTCAGTGCCCAACATGCCGATCTCTGCCATAATAAGTCAAAAGGCTTCGTGAGCGCATTACGCATTCAGAACAACACCGGTACTCACGTCAGGATGTTAAAGCCGGAATTCCATTTCCGTAATCGAAGGCGGGGTCGCCCCTGTCCGTTGCATTCACCAAGACGTCATTTACCACCACTCGACGCAAGGGTAGACTGTATTACCTATGGAGAAGAATAGAATTCCAAGCTCGTCAGCGTCTTCAAGCCATCTCTCGCTCCGCTGCTCCAACGCTATACCAGCTTGAATAGCGGCGAACTCGCTCATCATATACGGCCCGTCACGCCATTGAGAGAGCCACCGAGCATACAGCTCCTCCCACTTGTCTTCCGTCTCGCATTGCCAGAGAAATTTGGGGGTGGGTGCTGGCATGAAGCCCAGCTGCGAGCACGCGAATGACTCCAGATTGTGATAGACCGAGTATGACCAGTGCAGGAGATAGAGCGAGAACACAGCGCGACGCTTTCCGGTAACGTGCACCCATGCCTCCCAAGCTGGCTGGATGCAGTCTCGTTCCTCCGTCAACAGCAAGCCTGTTCGCGCAACATATGATATTACTCGTTGGAGACAAGCGAATATAGCCGGATCAACTATTGACAATGAGATTTGGCCTTTGCCAGGAAACATAAGCATGACAGTGTACATCACGAGCGCTTGCAAGGCTGCGAGAAGATGTCTTTCATCCATTGAACGGTGCTGTACGGACCGTCAACACCATTTCAAGGGCACACAGAGCCATCGCCTGGGGAGACTAACCTGCTGGAAGAGGACGCGCATTTCCTGCAACGCTGCCTGGCGTACGAGCTCGGCGGCGCCATCATCTTGACTAACCCACATTCTAGCCACGGTGACACAATTCTTCATTGGCCATAACGTCCTGGAAGGCTCCAAATGGGTGAAGTGAAGCATAGGAGGTGTCTGAAACCCTTTCGCCATTGTTCTTGGCCACGTTTTCATGACTTTGAGTAATGTTTCCATATTGTGTTTCACTAATGGAGGGACTGATTGGGGCGGTCCCGTATTCCAAAGCAGCCAGTCATTTGGTAAGATATTATTGCTGTCAGGAGTGGAATCGGAGCTTGGTTGAATCATGACAGCGTCAAGTGAGTCTGATTGGGCAAACAGTGCACCAGAAAAGTCGTTCTGAATACGCGTTTGCAGTCAGCAGACGTTGATAGTGGAAAATCGAACGGAAAATTATTGAGAAGTGGTTCTGGACTCACCAGGTTCAACATCACGTCCGTCTCTAAGGAGCCGCCAGATTCGAACGCTGCCAAGGAGCGCGTATCGGGATCCTGCAAGTCAGGGAATGAAATGGTTCCCAAACCTATCACACCCATGGCATCCGCGCTGTCGTGTATCGTCTCATTGGCCATTTTTTCGGAGACTCGCTCTGTCGACGACTGCATATGGATCCTTCTGGTCATGGGGATGATATCTACCCATATGGCAATCGATCAGTAAACCAATGAGGCGCGGACGCCTATGGTACATATATATCAAACCCACATACAGTCACATACAGTCCCTCTCTGCTCGCATCTAGAGCATTTCGGTCGCTCTAAACTGCACTTCGTTTTCGAGCCGGTGCATTGCTGGCAACTCTTCTGCCGGAGACTCGGAGCCGGTCCTACGATGACCCCTTCTGTCAGCGTTCTGCATTATGCACGAGGTTCCATGGGCAACTCACCAGGAGCGCATTTCTTGGAGTGTCGAACTAGAGAGGACTCTGCGGATTCTTAGCTAAGTATGTCGGAAGAAAGGGTGCGTATTCGAACTTTGAGTGAACGTCTTCTCGCAGATATGGCATTTTCGGCGAGATTCCATGATGGTATTCGTTACATTGGCATTGGGCTTGTTGACCAGTGGCTCGTCAGAGAAAGCAACTCAGGGTTCCGGCTTTGTATGGACGGGATATCTGCTGCTTCTAGCTCTACTGATTTTGGAGTACTACATTTAGGAGTCGTAGACAAGACACCGGGCACATGCACAGCAGATCTGCTTGTGTTATACCACGTATGCCGATAAGGACAGCATTGGTGGAAATACCACGGGAGTTGCTAACAGAGTGCAGGAAGCCAAGAAAAGAACGAGATACTAATGATATTGATTACACAACCCTGCTAAGCTTATCCTTGGAGTTAGCGCTGGATTGCTTTCACGATGCGCACTACAACCTCGAAAATACACGCTGTCGCTGATAACCAGATTTATTGGCAACACAAGCGCGTCACACTCCCCTTCCGTAGGAGTGTATAAAGTCCTACCGTAGAGTTTTGCAATTAATAGATAGCCTAGCTGCTAGCTGCAGGTGGCGACGTAACCGTAGGAGGTATCGCGCTGAGACGCTTGCAACGTCAAACATCGTCAAAATAGATCAGTGGCCTGCATCTCCACAACAACACCATAGATTTTGATACTTTTCGGATTTTCTTGATTCTACGGTCTAAATCTATAGGACTTTTGAATTTCATAAAAATCAGATATGTGGTGGTGGAGATACATAAGGTTGCGGCGATGTAGGGATGTTGCCGCATGTCGCCTCATCGTCTGTAGACCCAGCAGCGTCAACGTCGCTCCCAGCGCCAGCGTCCTCATATATAGTAAACTGAGGCTGTTGAGACTGCAGGTAAGACGTCTGTATAGATATCTCTTGGTGTTGAGGTTGTTGTTCAGGCTGTGAGGCGTATGCAGAGTCCTGTGAGTTGAAGCTCTGGGAGCTCTTGCCAAGGGCAACCCATGACT
>ML976657.1:378792-419425 GCA_010015655.1 Bimuria novae-zelandiae CBS 107.79
ATCGTCCGATTGGCCACTAGCAAGAAGTCCGCCTGTGGCAGATTTTGACAGTGCGGGGGATACAAACGCCATCCCTCCATTATCTAATCTCGCAGATTCTATCTATTTGGGGTCGCCACCGCTCCTTACCGATAAGACGTAGATGCGGCCCCCACTTCGCTTCACCTCCCTAATCAGCATTGTTACTATGACGTCATATCCACCACGTCTCCATCTACGTGCGCCCGCAATGCGCTCCTTATGTACGAAGTCGGGCTACGAGAAGCTCGGTCAAAATTGCTTTCAGTCTGCTTTATGGGGAGAACAAAGACATTGACTAATCATTAGGTGGCGGTGACGGGAATTGAGTTGATGAGGTGAAGTCTCCAACAATTCTAATAGAAGGAGAAAAGAGTGAAAGAGAGCGGTAAGCACCCACGACCAAAAAAACGGTAATATGAATAGAAATGGTGTCCCCTCCCACCAGAGTGTACAGATCAGAAAGGAACGAAATCAAGCAAGGAAACAAAAAGGAAACTCTAACTATACTGTACAGGAATGAAACGACCTTCGAACACGGCAAAGCAAGCGCAAACCCGAAGTCTGCCCCCTTTCAGACGTTGCTCTGCCTACCCGCAGCTATAAGAAACAAGTCTGGGTTCATTCGATATTCGTGTTGTCCCTCCTGAGGGTAAAACACAATATGAAGTGGACTCAAACGTCCGTCCCGGTACTGGATTGGCATCTTGAGGTCAGGTCGTCTAGACGGATCCGGTCCTCTACGAATAGTGTGTTTAAATCCAATTTATTTAAATTACTATTACTTATGAAAGTACTATATAACAATACTTAGTCTAACTAGTGTAAGGGAACATGCTATGGAAAATACTTTTAAAATTTAGAAACACTACATATAGCTTTCTTTAAAGATTAATTCATCTATAATAGCATATTGTAAAAATTGTGTAAGTAAGCAGAAGCTCTGGTGTGGGGTAGCGCAACAGTCGTGCCACATTCGATAAACGATCAAGGTCCGTGACGGTTTTGGAAGGTATCACGGAATTCTCCGTCCCGGGCTCAGCCATAATTACACAAGTCACCTAGTGCCTGGTGTAGACTTCAACCAAACCACGAGTGCTGTTCCCGAGGTCGCATCGCACATGCGCGCTTGATTACAACCCACCTTCATCCTGTCCAAGCTCTTCGCGCAAGCTTTCCTCCAATCGCCGTCATATCGTACGTGTACTATCAATCCGAGCGCATTCGCATCGAGCCCAAACTCCCTCCCGTTCTGTTACTTCAGCGTACACCTACCTTTTAATACGAAATAGATTCGCGAACAACAATGGCTCCTGTCCCCTTCGAAACGCCACCGGCTGTGGCACAATGGGATCGGACCCTGAACACATGAAGACTACCAAAAGATGCTAAAAGGCCATAAACCCCGGTGTATGGAGGACAAGATCAGAATCGAAACCGAGGCGCCTGAAGACGGCCAGGCCAACACTGTTCTTCACATCTACTTTGACTGGACACCTCGTGAGATTATTCAGCTCGATATTGCCGCCGGTGATCCCAACAGAACCGAGGCTAAGGATTGGGCCACAATCGTTAAGATATCGTGGAAAATGGACATGATAGGTGAACCACCGATCACCGAAGAAAAGGCGAAGGTCAGGGCTATCAGGTTATGCAATAATGTGTTAGATTGCGCTATAGAGGAAGAGGAGGACGAGGACGAGGACGAAGACGCCGAGGAAGATGAAAACGAAGACGATGACGAAGAAGATAACGACGACAACGACGAGGGGAGCAATGAAGACGAGGATGAGGACAAAGGCAGAGGCAAATGATTGCAGATATTGCTCTTCAGAGAACACTGTTCGCATGGCATGTAGCGCGCCACTTGATCTTTACTAGCTTGCACACGAACAACAATGATGAAGGCAATGGAAAATATAAAATTCTTGATTAGTAAGGCCATATAGGGATTGAAAGTCGTGCGTGCCATTAGTAGCCCACTTTGACCCACTTTGCTTTCTTATTCACCCCTACATTCCTACACTGGAAAGATAAATCAAACAAGAATTAAATGAAAGAGGACACGACGTGACGTGAATGAGCGAGAGTATGTATTATATTGTTGTGCCCCGCATCTAAGATTGGTGATGGAGAAGGAGCTATGACCTGCCTCAGCTTAGGCGTTATAAAATGCGGTCTCTGGTCGCTGATCAGGTCTAGAAAGACCAAGTGAGAGCAGGCCTAAGTTCAAGCATCCACTACAGAACGAAACATTGCATGCCCTTGGTGTCGTGGTAGTTCCAACCAAAACCCGCCCCTACGTGGTCGAAACGCCCGGGACCAAGCATCGCGAACGAATTAGGATCTCCCTTTGGTTTGCACTGAGTATTCCTGCCGCAGCCCTGTTGTCAGCAATTCGATCACCACATATATATCGTCTAGACGGACGACTTACCGATATAGCTTGCAGGCCCATTTGGGATGTTTGTTCTTGTACAGCTGCATCGAACCAAAGCCGCTGTGCAATATTAGCGAGAGTTCGTGCTACCATGCGAGGACGTGATGTACTGACTTCGGGAAGAGTTGGTCGATGTATTTGCATGGTCCTGGGTTGGCCTCGGTCCACTGGCCAAGCACGTCCTCGTTAACGAAATCGTAATAGGACGAGCGGCCTTTGAATTTGGGCCCCTCCCACATCTCGATCTGGTAATGTTAGCCGGGCTCTGGCCATCGTTCCGAATTTTACTTACGACCCAATTCTTGCCCATTACAGAGCTATCCGTGCCGTTTTGGAGGGCGTTCGGTGGGATAGTTGTACCGAAGGCGCCGGTGAAGAGGACAATGAACAGTAGAAGGAAGTACATGATGGGCACTGGTGTGGAGAGGACACAGTAATCTATGTGCTGACCTGAGAAGGCGCAGTGGATAGTAGGAAGAAGAAGGACAGAAACAAGGAAGATTCGGGATATAAGTAGGCCCAGCAGCTCCTGAAGGTGATAGGATGGAGCGTAAGAGTTAGGCATCATAGTAAGAGACGAGGTCGTTGCAAACGGGCCGTCGTCACTTCCCTTTGCACCCTGTGAAGGAAGGTGCGCACGGGGTAGGTACCGCCCTAGCAAGGATAAGGCTATCCGACCTCGCGACTGAAGCACAAGAAGTTGATTAAGCGGCATATGTGCTCCCAATGTCCCCATCACATGTGGCTGTGCATGCGTGCAGTATAGACAGTGACTTCGCCTAGCAGAGCTCATCTGCGGCGTCCAGCCAAAAAGAGAATGTGCAAGGCAGCCCACTTACATCCTTCGCTCGGTGCACTGCGACTGCAGTCTTTCAGATAGGCCAAGTCTTTGAGACTGCATAATGTTACCTTACTTGAGTTCACATTGAGAATTGCATGGCCTGCGTCGGTGGACGGCATCGCGCATTGCCAGGCCTGCTGAGAGCGATTATGAGCACGCACATGGATGGCGAGCTCATTTGACCTCGAGAATATTCAGGAGTGTTTTACGAACTGGCAACCCCAGGATCCAGGCCTAACAAGTGACCGCGCGTGACCCTTTGCGCTCGCGTCGGTGCGCTGCTCGGGCAGCGACAAACGCTTCTTTTCCTTGGCCTTGTCCGACATGACGATACAAATACGGTTCAGGAATCATTCTCAGCATGTAATCGTGTCTTATGGTTTTGGGAGGTTGCGGTGTGGTGAAAACCTCCTCGGTCCCTAGGCGCCTCACTCTCCTGAAGGGTCTTGCTATGAACGGATATAGATACCTCCCGTGTTGTATCTGATAGGTTTAAGAGTATAAGAATTTCGGTCGCATACCCTCCAAAAATTCGCTGCCTGCCCTACGTTGTTTAGGATGATACTTCCTTAAGTGGTAGCTATTTGTGTTGTCCAGTATCGTATTGAGAGGTCTCACGGAATTCCGTTTACAGCCGTCTTTTCTAGGGGTTTTGTTGCATTACAAAACTGTACTGCGACTTACACAGCATTGTGGTTGCCGCTCACTGGCAAGAACCGCCAACCTCGAGTTCATTTCCGGGTTCCATTGCGACTCCCCACTTCAACGCCCGCCCCGACATTCTCAACGGTGTTTCCCTTGTGAACTGTTTCGCTCTTTCAATTACCTACCAGATCTGCTGATTTATGCCAAGATACTTGGAGTCCATGGTGTTCACGTCGGACGGTTTAATCATTTGATGCCTTTTCGGCTCCCCACCATCACCGCACATCCGAACGTGGTACCGAGCCGCAAGCTTACCGCACCCCACATCCCGGCGCGCGGCATGAATCAATCGCGTCCGAATAAATAATGCGTGTGGTAGGCGCAAACAAGTTGTATTGTTGAATTGCTGTTCCCGTTCACTTATTTGACAAACATCGTCAAATCAACCACTTCGCTAGACTGCTATCTGCACGCACAGGCAAAAGACTGCTCCAAAAAGCATTACTTTGAATTCTCCTACATTCAGTTGTCAAGCTCTACAGCTTCCAGGCCTTTGAGCCCTCCTAGCGGTGGTTAGTACGACAATGGCGGCGTCCGGTGGGAAGTATTTCATACAGGAGAACCTTGGCAAGAAGGCGCCACATCATGAGAATTATCAACAATTGTGGGAGACCAAATGGAAGCAACCTGTATGTTACATTAATCACACCTGCATGATTTATTCTAACATGGGCAAAGGCAGAAATGGGCGTGTACCCATTCATGTTTGGTACTGCGAAGGACTTTCTCCCGGTGCTCGACGAAATGATCAAGCGAGACATGAAGGAACCCTACAATTGGGACGAGTACGCAAAGATCTACTTCCCTCAGGCGGAGAAGCTAGCAAACATAGCGAAAGAGGCCGAAAGCAAGGGCGAGCAAGAGAAGGCTAGCGAATACTACTTGAGGTCGAGCGCCGTGTACCGCATTTCCAGATTTCCGGCACCGAGAAGCGAGGTCCAAAGGGAGGCATGGAAGTTGGGCAAGGAGTGCACCCTGAAAGGCTTGAGGTTAGCTCTCCTCTATGATCTAACTTCATGGATATAGCACGTGCTAATTCTGACAGCCTGCGACCGCATCCCGTAAAGGAAGTGTTGATCCCACATACCCACCGCCTCCCCCACGAAGGCGAGCACATCCCCGTATACCACATGCTCCCTTCAACCGCCTCGGAAGAGAACCCCGCTCCCTGCGTAATAATTTTCACCGGTCTTGACGGCTACCGCACCGAACTCGCTGTATGGATGGAAGGCTGGCGCCAAAACGGCGTTGCCACCACTGTCCTGGAGATCCCTGGCACAGGCGATTGTCCCGCCGACCCGTCAGATCCCACGTCTCCCGACCGCTTCTACACCTCATTATTCGACTGGGTCGGCCAGCAGGCCGGCATCGACCAGAAGAAAGTCGGAATCTGGGCGTTTAGCACGGGAGGCTTCTACGCCATCCGCGTCGCACACACGCACGCTGACAAACTTGCCGGCGTGGTCGCTCTCGGCGGAGGCTGCCACCACATGTTTGACCGTGAGTGGCTGGATAACGTGAATCATCTCGAGTACCCCTTCGACTTAGCCAATACACTGGCGTACAAGTGGGGCTACGGCGACGACGTGGAGCGGTTCAAGAAGGAAGCTTCGAATAAGTTCTCTTTGCTCAACGATGGAACGCTGGATCGGCCAAACTGTGCGCGCTTGTTCCTCGTCAATGGAACAGAAGATGAGATCTTCCCTATTGACGATTATTACCTTGCTCTGCAGCATGGAGCTCCGAAGGAGGCGCGGTTTGTCAAGGGGGTGAAACACATGGGTGAGCCCATGAGCTTCTTTATCATCTTTCAATGGTTTTACAAGCTGTTTGGCATCGATGCGAATCCGGTCAAGCAGATGCAGACTTTGCCGTTCAAGCCGAAGTATTGAGGAGCGGTGCTTGATCAGACTGCATGTGGATGTTTGGGGTATGATTTGGAAGGCGTAACATCGTGAAATTCATAACTAGAAACACATGCCCGAACACTCTAGGACCATCGGGAATCAATCTTCCTCCCAGATTAAAGAAGTCAAACCGATGAATCTACTTATATCTTTCTAAAACCTGCACACGACCCACTGTATGTAAATTTGCACTTAGAATTATAGTTCGAGGTTAGAGAGAGTCACGGGAACTGTAGGCACAAATGCCCAGCTGCTATCATGTACAAACATTCAAATAGACGCTAAGACTCGAAATAGGCATTCGAAACTGAGGCTGACCAGATTCGAGATGCAGCGAGTATAAAGCGCGGCTCTTCTAGCCCTCTCTGTACCTCTCCACACAAGCTCACTAGCTTACTACTAAAACGGGCTGCATACTATTAATGGAGTGTTGCACCAAAAAATAGCTGGTCGACATGGAATATGCCGGTATGTTTTGGAGTAAAAAAAAAACATTAAAACCTTCACCTATGTTTAGTAAAGCTTTGGAGTATCGGCTTCCTGCAATGAGTTGCGCGGCGTCGTGTCTTTAGCCGTTAGTAAGGGTTTATTGCACCCCGATTAAGTTACTCGAAACTGGTGCTAGGTTGGCAGAGCGGATAAAACGACAGACTTTGTTCGAAAGAAGAGGCTGGAGAACGGAGAGTATATATAAATGCTCCGTTCACGCTCCTGCTATGTTCTTCACTACCCTACATCCAAAAGGGCTCCCTAAAACTAATATTTCTATGACATATAAGGCCTACAAGCACGTGTATTCGAGATTCATGTGCGCGAGAAAGCACCAAAGAGGACACCCACCCTTAAAATATGTCGCGGGGCAAAAGGCTAACCTTCTGCTTCTGCCGGAGTAGAATGTTCTTAACCGTCACAAAATAGTACAGAGATTGGAGTTTACAAATCTCTACAGCCCATTTTTATGTGCCTATGTGAAAAAAATATATGATGATTGTCAGCATCAACACCTTGAGTGCCTCGGACATATCCTCTCACGTATCAGAAGCCTCCCGGGCCACTAAGACGCCGCGCTAAGGGTTCATATAAATACCCACCTTTGCGGCTCGCTTTTTGTATCCTCCACACACATCTTTCCGCGTCTGACTAAAAGTGGACGGAAAAGCCAGTCATGGAGCTTTCCAAAAAGACACCAGCCACCTTATCACGTGGGGTTGCCTATGGAGGGGTTTAAACAGACGTATCCGCTTCCGCATGGAGTCCCCCAAAATCTTCAAGAAAATCGCCCAATGGCAGTTGTACACGCACAGGTTTCAGAAACACGGTTTATGTAGACGGAGTGGCTCATACAACGCACCGATGGTGGTGAGTATCATTTGAAAGAATGATGAGACCGTGGTGATGAACACCATCATGATCTCAATCTACGAACGGGGCGCCGCACCGCGCAGGTATAAAAGAACTGCTTTTTCTCTCGTTTGCTCCTCACACTTGCTGGCGTGCCATCTAAAACTACAGTCGTTCCTTTTATGGACGTCTAAAAACTTCCTGAAAAAACAAGAAATGTGGCTGTGGGAAGAGTCGGACCTTGTCAGCCCTGTCTTTGTGGAGGGTAGACCGAAAATGAGTGGAAAGAAGGCCATGTGCCTGCGTTCGAGGTTGCGTCTCATTAGAAAGACTCATGGGGAGAAACCATCTTTATGAGGATCCGTAACGGTGATGCTCATCATCATGAAAGACACAAGCGGACGGCTGCGCGACGAGGACTTGTACATGTTGATGTTGTTGGAGGCTGAAGCAAGAAGAAAAGTTACCGCAGCGTATAAACCGACATTTTTTACCTCCTTCTTTCCGTTTCTTAAAAGTACTGGTTTCGAATTAAAAGGATATTGAAGCGGTTCTTATGGGACACTAAAAGTACTACAAGTTCTCTGCATGGGGTACCTCGTGTGGAGCACGAAAGAACGGACGCTATGTGTCATATTCATGTGGAATGGAGGAATTGGTTCCTGAGTACCTGCTTTGAACGTACCGGGATGTGAGCACCTTCGTTGAGCAGACAAGCACAAGGGGAAGGTACGAAGTCCGTCACATTTTCAAAGGCTGTGCAATGATGATGACGAGCAACGTTGAGTCGACGCCAATGGACAACGACCAAAACTAGAATCTGCAGATGTTCACCTGTCGCTTTTGACAACATGCTGAAATCTTTTTCGAACAGGCCGTTGTTCAGGACCAAAAATCGTTTTTTGTCGTATGTGACCTTCCCATGTACTCTAACAAGACCGATTGTTGGTGATGCTAGCCATCTCTACTCAGAGACCAACATTGGTGCAAAAGATCAACCAAACAGTATAAATATTACTTCGTCTGCATCACTTTTCTCTTCTTCACAGTTGTCAACGTTCTCGTTAAAAACCGCGACCAAGCGTTGCATGGGTGCTTGTCCAAAAAGGATCATCGAGCGATCATGCCGTTCGCTGGTGTAGGGCTAGAACTGGATGTCATACGAGATAATGGAGGCTGCAAGATAAAGTGTGGCAAAGAATGAGACTTGGGGCTCTGTTTAAAGTAGAGTGGTGATGAGGTTTCGTCTCTCCACAAAGTTCTTCAGGGCTTGTTGTTTCACACAGGCGATAGGCAGTGTGCAGCTCCAGCCAATACGACTTGATGAGGCACGATGGAAGCTAGAGATGTTGTCGCTGAGAGATGGTTGTGATAGGGCCATGGTCTACGAGGAGCTCGTTTTTAGTGAGTCATATGCCAAGGTATTTCCATCTAACAGCACCACACCACAACTCTTTAAAATAATAATAAAAAATATTAAATGTATAGGAAAATAGCCCTAAATTGTCTCTTTTACCTCCAAGATTATTATAAATTATCATTAAAGATTATGGTTGTGGTGCAGCACTGTCACCTCGAAGATACCTCGGCATATGACTGACTAAAAACGAGCTCCTCGTGGGCAGCTGCGGTAGAGGTGGTGGCCCGTGCCCCCTGTTGCCAGAGTGACGTTGAGATGCAAAGCTGTCCCGCCGCCCACACACACTGCGGCTACCCTGCAGATTTTGGATCTTCCTTGTTCAAGCTTGCGTTGATGCTGTACGACCTTCACTTCAATCCACCATGGCCGATGCGCGCGGCGAGTATTGGTATCTGGACGACGGCGTGGAGCCAAACAAGATTACGGTACCGGAGTTGCGTAGCATCTTGCTCAAGCATGGCGTGAATTACCCGTCCTCAGCCAAGAAGCCTCAGCTCATCGAACTCTTCACCGTCAATGTGCTTCCTCAAGCAGCGAAGCTACAGCGGGCAGCGGCGCGCACAGTGCGGTCGTCCCGTGGTATAGTCGACGTACCCTCCAGCTCGGCGAGCACTACGACGACGGATGATACCGGCGACGACACGCTCGTGCCCCCGCCTTCAGTCCGAAAGTCGTCCCGACGTACGACACGTGCGACAACGGCAGAACAAGAGGAGGATAAGCAGGCATACACACCCGCGCCGCGCCGTGCCAAAACACCGTTGCGCACAGTTCCCAACAAGCATGGCCGTGAACCTGACGCCGATGTCGACGGGCAACCAGCGCACAGCCGCCAGCGCCAGAACCTCAAGGAGCCGTCGCCCGACCCCGAAGCCTGGAATCGTCCAGGTGCAGACAGCCCTTTTACCCACGAGAATCCCTTCCAAAAGAGCTCTCCACAGAATGCCGAAGCCCACGCGCGGGAGCGACGGAGGAAGACGATGGGCTTCGAGAACAAGGAGCGGCGGAAGAGCGATGCAAACCGCCGCAGGACTGTCCAGCCGCAATCGAGCCAACAAGACGACGGCTTTGTCGTGCCTTCCCGAAAGACATTTGAGATGCCCGTTGCGCGCGTCAAGAAGCAGGAAAAAGCTGTGGTTGCGGTACCTGACAGCGAAGACGAAGGCGAGGAGTATACGCCAGAGGAGCAGCTAGAGTTGGTTCGGGAACGCGCGAAGAACGGCGAAGTAGACATTCTCCCTCCGCGGCGGCGCAGAGATTCACGGAAGACGGCCAACACCGTTCAGGCCTTCCTGCTGACTTTCTTTGCAACTATCCTCGCTGTATTAGGTGGTGTCTGGCGAGAGGAGAAGTTCGCCATCGGGTTCTGCAACACCGGCTCTGTTGTTCCGACGGCGATTGCTGGTGTCGAAATCCCAGAGTTCGCGACTGGCCTACTTCCGCAATGTGAGCCGTGCCCGCCGCACGCATACTGCTATCCCAGACTGCAAGTCGAGTGCGAGAAGGACTTCATCAAGAAGTACCATCCGCTCTCCTTTGGAGGCGTTCTTCCTTTACCACCGACCTGCGAACCGGATACAGAGAAGACCCAAAAGGTCACTCAAATAGCGAACCATGCTGTGCAGAACCTACGCAAACGCCGGGCGCAGTACGAGTGTGGCGAGGAGGATGCGCAGGGCAACGTGGTTCAGAGTCCTGAAATCAGCGTGGCCGATCTCAAACAGAGCTTATTGGCCAAGAAAGGCAAGAGTCTATCAAACGAGGAATTTGAGGACCTGTTTGCCAAAGCCGTCGGGGAGATACCGGCTAGACAAGAGATTGTCGAGACGAGCGACGGGTAAGTTCACCATCCATTATACTCTTAAAATCGTACGTGTCTGACCGAGCTGTACTAATCAGTTCTTTTGTTGCTGAAACAGAACCACCGGCGAACGACGACTCGCTTCCACCTCTCTCGCAGAGCTCACCCTCTCCTGTAGCATCCGACGATCAGTTCGAGAGTCAGTGGAACGACATCTTCTCCAAATTGTAGGCCTCGTGCTCTTCCTTGCGAGCGGCGCGTATGGGCGGTATGCTATCATGGCCCACCGCGCCACGGAAGCTCGCGCGAAGCAACTCGCCAGTGACGTCTTCGATCGTCTCGCCAACCAAGCCGCACTCGCTCACCAAGAGCCGGGAGCATATCAAGACCGCGGCCTCAGTATGAACCAACTACGCGACGATGTCCTGCGCACCGAGTTCTCTTCATCGCGACGCATCAATCTGTGGAAGCGGGTACAGAAGAAGGTTGAGCACAACTCAAACATTCGCGCCGCGGTGCGAGAAGGCGCCAGCGGCGACGTCACGCGCATGTGGGAATGGATCGGCCCCGTCCGGCTCCTCGAAGACGGACGCAGCAACGGAAAACGCGACGGTGGACGACGCAGCATAGGCTACATCTCCACGCCTGGCAGTAGTCCCCCCGAGCCGAAGGAGATGAAGGAACTTCAGAAGTGGGATGACGGACATCCGCAGTACTAATCTCCTTTCTTCCTCCCTTGTATTTGCTTTTCCATCACGTCCTTCACGAGGTTATAGAATGGCACGGGACCAGTCCAGCTTGCGTTTATGATACCACATGCATGTTTCCATAGTCAATGAATGACTTTCCATCTGCGAATGTTTCATATGACCCTAGGTGTCTACAACTCGTTTATAACGCTCTTTTCTAGGAACCTTTCCAAATCCGCGCGCGACGTCGCAGGGCGCCGGTCGCAGAGCGCCGGTCGCTTTCCGCGAGCATCCCATCTTCGTCGGCGAGCAGGGGCATGAGCTCAGCGTTGCTCCATGTCCCACTCTATTTATGCTCGGACCAGACTGCTTTTACGACTTCCTCATCCATGCCGATCGCGTCAGCGACGAAACTGTACAAGGCGGGCGTGGGGTTAGTGAACACGTCGCGCGTCTGATTCAGAGCGCGCACGAACGCCACGATATCCGCGCGCTTCTGCGCGTCCGCTAGTTTCTCTGTCGTCGTGTAGAGGGAATATACCTCGCGGTAGAGAGACCCGTTTTGGAATACGACGACCCCGTCCTGCCCTACGGCGCGTATGCCTAGCTCAACGGACGGCTCCCACACGCCGAACGCGTCGATTATGTTGGCTGCTAGCAGTGAGGGGAACGTGTTTGCCGCGCAGGGCGTCGCCATGCATACGTTTGCGCTGACGGTTGTGTATGCGTCTGGGGAGATGCCGGCGGTGGCGAGGAGGCGCTGGATGAAGACGGCTGCGGAGGTGCCGGAGATGGTGCCGATTTTTTTTTTGCCGCGCACTGGGACCGCGTTAGGGGTGGGCTTCTGTCTGTCTGGTGGAAAGGAGTGATTATGAGAGAATGATAGGTGAGGAGAAGAGATGGAAAGGGCAGCGGTACGATCGGATAGTTGGGCGATGCCTGCATCTGCGCGCGCAACAAGGCGGTACGACACCTCGGTGATGATATATATCAATCGAATATTCTTGTGGTTGCCGTACTGCTTCAGGCCCTGGGTTTCGGCGTTGGCGGCGAGGTCTGCAATATGCGTTGTTAGTATATTCGGCTCCAGAGATGCAAAGTGTAGAGCAAGAGGGACGAGGGGTCGACGCACCGAAGCTGGAATCAGAAGCTAGATTTGCGACGCCGCCCGAAAAGAGCGTTGCCGTGGAAGAGCCATTGTAGAAGTTTTTTGATGGCGTAGGGCTGGGACGTGTGCTCGATCCACTGGAGGGATGTTGCGATCTTGAGGGCTTGCGCTATAGTGAGGAGGAAGGGAGAGAGAGTGTGTGTGGCGAAGTGCATTATGAAGTCGAAGACGAAGGGAGAAATGGATAATGTGGAACTGCACTGCTAAAGGACAGTCATCCACTTGGGGTCATGGATTTGTTCTACCGATGATCAACTGTGTCGCTGTTCTTACCATTGCGTACAACTCACCAAAAGAGAACCTGGTTTGGTCTTTCGGATCCGAAATTTATATAGTGAAGTGCAGGGGTGCGGGTAGTCAGTAAGCTGTTGCGTATATACATGTCAATTTGCCGTGGCACTATGAACGCAACTGCCGAAAGCGACTTAGAAAGAATCATGCTTCTTCTCGACTTTGAATAGTCTTGTCTTGAGGTAATCGTTCAATGAGAATGTCGCATTGCACTACATCCTGATGAGGCAGAACACCCATATGAGAGACAGGGGTACTATGCTAAGCGATATTGAGACCTGAGATCATGAAATCCGACCTCCCATAGAACCATAACGCCGACGCATGCACTCCGGTAGATACACGGTTCTAGTCTCTGATAGTCCGGTACCGGCGAGAACTCGAGCACCATTTACTTTGCGTTACCGATCCTGCGGTATTACATCGCGCCCAGAATGTTGCCTGAACGCAGGCAAAGTCGCGCTTAATGTGCCTGGATCCAGCCAAGCATCTGGCCGTAGGCTTGTGTCTGTGACTGCTTGATCTTAGAATCTTCGTAGTCTCCGTACACGGCAAAGCCATGAGGAACACCCGTGAAGGTTTGTACGTCATGCTCGACCTGATTCTTCTCCAGCGCCAGGCGACCAGGAGCGAGAACTTCGTCCTCCGGGAATAACGGGTCGTCCTTCACGGCAGCAATGTATACCGGGACCTTCACAGCCTCGAGATCGTCTCTTGTCACCATCGTACCGTGAGCGATTGCACCAGCCTTGATGACTGGCGCTTTCTTCACAGTTCCTTGCTCTTCATCCTTAGGCGCTTCCCAGCCCCACGCGACGGTATCAGGATGCTCACCTGCCAGGATGAGGATGTACTTCGCACCGAAACAGTATCCCACGCCGTAAATGCCTCCACCGTTGGCGAGCGCATCGGCGAACTCTTCCTTTGCGCCTTCGACGACTTTGTGCAGGATTGGCAACACCTTTTCAGGCGTATGTCTTGCCAACCACATGTCGATCATGAATGACTTAATCCCTTCAGCGCTCTTCATCTTAAATGTCTCCAGCCATGACGCGTCTTTCGACAGCTCGGCCATGTTGACCGTATTAGGCGCCGGGTCGTTGTCGAACTGGTCTGGCATGACGACCAAGAAGCCTTCCGCGGCATATTTGTCGGCCTGGAGCTGGTTGTTCGTGGACTTGATGCCGGTGCCGCCAGTGAGAAGGAGCAGGAGCTTCGACGGCGAATGTGGGTAGTCGGAAGGTTTCGTTATGTACACGTCGACGCCGCCGAGCTTCGTCAATTCGCCCGTAGGAATCTCGCCCTCTGGCGTAGGTCTGTCTGTTGTGCAGTGTTCCTGTGATGGTTAACAACAGCATGACAATGTCAATAGACTGGAGCACCTACACCCATCGTTGGACCCTCCTGAGCGATGCTGTCCCCAGGGATGATGCTCTGGCCTGGCGCAGCCGGTGGAGGGACGTGAGCTGCTGGCGCCTCCTGCGCATCGCTCTCCGGGGCTTTGGTAGCGACGTCGTTATCGGCCATGGTTGTTGTTGTTGTTGTTGTTGTTGTTGTTGTTGTTGTTGTTTAGAAATGGTGCGTCTGTTGCTGTTCGGCAAGCTGTCGCTGAGCAGTGAGCAGTGGGCGGAGGGTCCAATTACGTAGTCTCACCTAGCGCGCATTGTAGTGCGGGGCTGCCTTCCTCACGTGAGTACTTTACGCGTCGCTGGGAACGCGTCGGAGGCAACACGGACTCTCCCGCCATCGCCACCCTTCTGCCTCAACACACCACAACATCCACGCGTTCACAGCCCCGACGCGTGCTACACTTCTCACCATGGCAGAGAACGCGATCACGCAAGGAGCTATCAGGTATGCCTTGTCTGCATCCTGCAGTAGCACAAAAAAAACCAAAAAAACCACTGACACCTCTGCAGGAGCATCTTCGAGCCCGACGGCTGCTATGTCGAGCAACCAGTGTTGCAATGCGTGCAAATCAAGCCGATGGAACCCAAGGGAGACGAGGGTGGCGGCATGCAGCGCTTTCGCGTTGTCCTGAGCGACACTCGTAACTTCATCCAGACCATGATCGCGACGTGTAAGTGGCGGCGTTCGACAGGCTCAGGCTTGACACAGCTGACATTGCACAGCGGCAAATGACATTGTTCTATCTGGGAAGCTCAAGAAGGGCTCCATCGTACGACTATTGAAATTCAACCCCCAGTACGTCAAGGACAAGAAGATTCTCATCATCATGGAGCTGGACGTTCTCGAAGAGTACGGTGAATCCGAAAAATTTGGCCAACCAGAAGCGCTTGAAACCGTCAAGTCGGAGCCACAACCTGCAGCCATATCTGGCAACAACTTCTACGGCTCTCGACCTGCGCAGCCGCAGCCGCAACAGCAGCCACAGCAGCAAGCGCCACAGCAACAACAGCGATCGCTCCCCGTACACCAGAACAACCAAGGAACATCGACGCATCCTCACTTGTATCCGATCGAGGGGCTATCCCCGTACGCGCAAAAGTGGACCATTCGAGCACGGTGCACAAGCAAAAGCGACATAAAAACCTGGCATAACCAGAAGGGCGAGGGCAAGCTTTTCTCCGTCAATCTGTTGGATGATACTGGTGAGATCCGTGCTACAGGTTTCAACGACAACTGCGACAGGTTATACCCAATTTTCGAAGAAGGCCTAGTCTACTACATCACCGCCCCCTGCCGTGTGACGCTAGCGAAGAAGCAGTTCTCCAACTTACCCAACGATTATGAGCTCCAGTTTGATAGGGAAACGGAGGTCGAGAAAGCAGAAGATCAAGACAACGCGCCGCAAATTCGATTCAACTTTACCAAGATCGGTGAACTAGACAAGGTAGAGAAGGACACCACCATTGACACTGTCGGCGTGTTGAAAGAAGTCGGTGAGGTCAGCACGATAACATCGCAAAAGACCAACAAAGACTTCAGCAAGCGCGAGTTGACCCTGGCTGACGACACTCAAACGTCCGTCAGGCTTACCGTCTGGGGAAAAACAGCAGAGTCGTTCAATGCGCCCCTAGAGTCAATCATCGCTTTCAAGGGTGTTAAAGTTAGTGACTTTGGCGGTCGAAGTCTTAGTCTGTTGAGTTCCGGGACAATGATGGTTGACCCCGACGTTGATGAAGCCCACAAGCTGCGGGGATGGTACAACGCCGTTGGTCAGAATGCCAATTTCTCGACCCATCAAAATATAGTGGCCGGGGGTGGCGGCCAGAGGAATGAGACCAAGGTCATTTCCCAGGTCACAGATGAGGAGAGCTACCTCCAACAAGACTCGGCTGTATACTTCAACCTCAAGGCCTCCGTGATCTTCATCAAGAACAACAGCACATTCGCCTACCCGGCTTGCCAAACAGAAGGCTGCCAAAAGAAAGTGATCGAAGAGACCGCTGGCGAGTGGTGGTGTGAGAAGTGCCAGAAGAAATGGCCGGAGCCGCGGTACCGATACGTGCTGAGTATCAACGTCGCTGACCACACCGGTTCGATGTGGTTGAGCTGCTTCGACGACACCGCTCAGGTTATCATGGGAGTTTCAGCCAACGATTTGACGAGGCTCAAGAACGAAGATGAGGAAAATAACACTCAGAACTTCAACATGGCGATCCAGGAAGGTACCTGCAAGACATTCAATTTCACCGTCAGGGGAAAGATGGAGGTCTATCTGGATCAGCCCAAGTGAGTCATCCGTCGGAGAGTGCGAAATATATACTGACCAGAATAGGCCTCGCTACCAAGTCCAGAGGCTTAGCCCGCTGAACTACGCGCAAGAAGCGAACAAGCTTGCCGAGATGATTAAGAAATTCGACATGAACGACAACAGCGATAGCTTGTTCGTGCAGTAGTAGGGACGATGATTTGTCGCTGAGCTTGTTGTCTGCACCAATTCGGCAACGAAAGGTCCACGCATGTATGGACTAGTGGAGGCACGCATGGATGCGACGCTCTGTTGCACGTGCCTTCAAAGGTGAATAGGGTGGGAAATACGGCCTGATTCTCGTAGTAATGTTAGGCAATACATGAATTCGCATCCTGCACAATCGCATTTGAAGCCTAAACACCGCACTGTAGACGAAGAAAAGCTGCAGTATCCGATCTTGTATGAAGTAGTATCTTTCAACAGCGGAAGTTTTGACATTCTGGAACTGATGTTGCTTCCCTCTACCTACATGCCAAGGAAAGGGCGCTAGCGGCGATCTTATCGCTTAGTAAACCCTCCACACACACGAAAATTAGACGACGAAGCCAACAACCTAACCACACCAACGCCAACCCGTCGCCCTCTCTAACCGACACAGCAAAATCAGTCAAGATGGTGAGTCTACAGCCTTCTGGGTATAATTTTCAAAGCTTCCGACAATTGCGACACGAGCGATGCGCGGACTCCGACCGACTACAAACCTCGCCTCCGAGAACTCGATGCGAGCTCGCTGACGACACGTTGTACGCCCACGTGTGAGCTGAAGCTCTATTGAACAATGAAAATCGGATGGAGCTTGGAATATGCTACGTGCGGGAGACGAAGGAGCGGTCGATTGAAGATTAATGGGTTCCGATATTGCATGGCAGGCATAGGAACGCTATAGCACAGGGCGCCGACCAGAAAATGGGTTAAACAGAGCGCCATCGCATTATCATTTTACGAATGATTCGCGAACAATTCACCACAATCTGAACTCTCACGGCCAGACGCCCCGCCAGACCGCCGTCCATCACGCATCGATTTCCAACACGTCCACGCCAATCTGCTCTCCGCTACCCGTTCGCTCGTGTCGCAAGAGTCACTCGCCTTGGGATACACATACAGTCAACACCGACGACTTCCGAGACGTCATGAGCTAATTCATAGCAATAGGTCAACGTTCCCAAGACCCGACGAACCTACTGCAAGGGCAAGGACTGCAAGAAGCGTTAGCCTCCACCAGAACCATGGAGGGGGCGCACATACTGAGATTTTGCAGACACCCAGCACAAGGTCACCCAGTACAAGGCCGGAAAAGCTTCGCTGTTCGCCCAGGGAAAGCGTCGTTATGACCGCAAGCAGAGTGGTTATGGTGGTCAGACCAAGCCCGTCTTCCACAAGGTACGGTCGAGCTCACCACAACTTGAGGGCCGCACTAACAGCATTGCAGAGGGCGAAGACCACCAAGAAGGTCGTGCTCCGACTAGAGTGCACCGCCTGCAAGGTACGCCTGATTCAACCACCAGTACGAATGTAAATGCATCTAACCCGGTTTAGACCAAGGCACAGCTCGCCCTGAAGCGATGCAAGCACTTCGAGCTCGGCGGTGACAAGAAGACTAAGGGTGCGGCTCTTGTCTTCTAAGCGTGTTCCTTGTTCTCTCTTTTGCTAGACCCTCGGCGTAGTCTTCTGGGGTGGATAGGGACGGGACGGCTTTTCCATTCGACACATACAAGCATGATGGAGCAGCGAGGGTGGTTCTGGGGATGAAAACATGCCGGTCACGATATTCACGGACTGTAACCTACAAATGCATCAAATGGAGCTCGATTGAAGGCCCTCCCATCCTGACCTTGCCTCGCCCCTATCTCATTTACTGACTAACGGGCATGCGTATCAGTCGGTGCCCCCTCAGATACGGAGCGGGGCAGTTGGGAATCGGAGTAGTCATCGGAGGTGCCGCAGCCCCACTTATAATGCGCCCTACACGCCTTTTGACGGATCAACATGCCAATTGTGCCTTAAAGTGGACAGGCCAACTTTTGAACAGATCAATCGGGGCACACTTCCAATGATTGAAGCACAGAAGAAAACCGTGTTAATTATCGGCGGAGGAGCCGTCGGCGCCATTGCCGCGCTGAATCTTGAGGTTGGCGGACTCGCAGAAGTGACTCTAGTCCTGCGGTCAAACTACGATGCCGTAAACACGCACGGATTCGACATCAAGTCGTGCGATCACGGGCAGGTCCAAGGCTGGAAGGCTAGCAGAGGTACGTTGGGTCTGTATATCGTTGTTGATATCAAGCTTTTCTGTTTGCTCGATTTTCACAGGCAGTTTCTGTCTCTAATCCCCACGCGTCAACGCTCACAGCCTTTGCATTTGCGCTTCGCATACCACCTTGCCTTCGGAAACTGTTCTTTCTCTTCGCAAACGCGCAAACTTCGAAGGACAGATCTAACACTTCTAGTCCGCAACACTATCCCTAATCTAACCACCGAATCCCTTCCGCCCTACGGCTACATCCTCCTCTGCACCAAAAACATCCCCGACATCCCCCCCACACCCGCCTCCCTCGTCGCACCCGCCCTGCCCCCATCAAACACGCACACCGTCCTCATTCTCCTCCAGAACGGCCTGCACATACACAAGCCCTTCCTCGCCTCCCACCCAACCACGCCCGTCCTGAGCGGCATCTCCATGATTGGCTCCGAAGAAACCGCTCCGGGGAAGATCATCCAAGACGACCCGGACCGCCTGCTCATCGGCGCCTTCCCGAATCCGAATCTAGGCGAGGACGCTGGGAGCGCCGCGGCGCAGGACTTTGCCAGACGCTACAGCGCCGGTGGGAAGACGTCCTGCCGCGTCAGCGGGGATGTGCTGCATGATCGGTGGCGCAAGCTGGTGTACAATGCGGTGCTGAACCCGGTGTGCGCCATCTTGGGTCTAGATACAGGGCGGTTGAGATTAGCGGGTGGGGGAGAGGTTGTGGAGGGGGTGGTGCGGCCGGCGATGAGGGAGGTTGTACGGGCTGCGGGGGCGTGTGGGGTGCAGCTTGAGGAGGGGGTCGTCGAGGAGATGGTGGAGGCTGAGCCGGTAGAGAGTTATTTGAGTCCGAGTATGTTGGCGGATGTGAGGAAGGTGAGTGCTGCGTTACCCATTTCTTTCAAGATTTCAGTGCATTGTATTTGTTTGTTGGAGGAGATGTGTGCGGATGCTAATCCCGAGACAGGGAAATTTCATCGAGTATGAGAATCTGCTGGGTGAGCCGCTGAGGGAGGGGAAGGAGAAGGGTGTGGAGATGCCGACGATTGAGATGTTGTATTATATGGCAAAGGCGGTGCAGTGGCGCACTGCGGAGAGGAAGGGCTTGGTGGAGATTCCTGCTAAAAAGGTTTGAACGAGACTTAAAATGTGGTTGACACATTGTATAGACACGGTAAAAGCTGTGTTCTCTGATCAGGGTATTGATACATGATATATACATCTAAAATTTCGTCCAAGGGTATCAATACGGCGAGGGAATGATCAGGATAACTAGCGCGAAACGCGGTAGTGAGCTCTGAGTACAAGAAGTAAAAGGACTAATCGTTGCAAGAATTCCGCAAGAGTATATACTCGGCCCCTAGCGGTCGATATCGATTTTTCTCCGAAAAAGGCCGTGCGGAGCACGGCCCTACAAGCTCAATGGGCCACACATGCTCAATGGGCCAGCTGCACTTTGATACCCACCACCACATCAAAACACGCCCTATTTACATCAAATAAAATGCCAAAGATCACGAAGAGCATGTCCACTTACCGATCCGAATGTGAAATTATCGAAAAACACGTTGTAGTGTTAAAGACTTTGACGCGGCCAAACATACGCGCATACTGTCGCGATTGTAACATCAATTATCTACGCAAACGCCTACAACACGCGTTTAACGGCTAAAATAATAGGTTAACAAGGCCGCCTACTAATAAAAAGCTCTCTGGTGAACAAGAGCTTGCTCTCGAACGTTTTTGCGATACAATAGACGATATTAGATTTGGCATAACAAAGGATTTAGTGCGTGGGCAAGCAGACGCTCTGTTGGCCGCAGTGCACGAAGGAGATGACCCACCGCCGCGTGTAGGCGTCCACTGGGCATCTAGATGGCTGGATTTTCATACAAAATACTACAAGGCAAAGGCAAAGCCAATTGACCTTGCACGGAAGCTTGCCCAATCGCCAGAAGGCCTTCAAGCCTGGTTTAATAAGCTGGCTGAGTACAAACAACGCAGGGCCATCACCGACGCAAACATGTACAATATGGATGAAACAGGCGTGCGTATCGGTGTTGCAAAGTCGTCCTACGTATACACAAAACGCGGGCAAGATATATTAATACCCACTGCAATAAACAGGGAGCTTATTTCTCTTGTGGAGTGTTGCGCTGCGGATGGCCGTTCTATTGCTCCTATGCTTATCATCAAGGCAAAGTCGATACTCGAGCACTGGGCCGTAGATCTGCCTAGCAATTACCTTATAAACGTTACAGATACAGGCTACAGCAACGATCATACAGCCATAGATTGGATACAGCACTTTAAAAAGATGACCTTAAGCAATATACATGGGCAGTGGAGGCTCCTACTGATCGACGGCCATGGATCTCACCTGACGTACGAGTTTGCTGCTTTTTGTGAGAGTCACAAAATACAGCTGTTTACTCTCCCTCCGCACACTACTCATCTCCTCCAGCCTCTTGACGTAGGCTGTTTTCAGCCTCTGAAGTGGTATCACAGCAGGACGCTTGATTGGGCCTCACGTACAGGCTCAACGGAAATACAACGGGTAGATTTCTTAGCAATCCTCTCACAAATCCGCCAGCAAACGTTCACTGCTCAAACAATACGCAGCGGGTGGAGGCGTACAGGCCTATCTCTATTCTGCCCCGAGCAGGTACTAGGGCCTTTAAGGGCCTAAGAGGCTATTAATACTGATGAAAACGCTACCAGGGAGGGCGATAACGTGGAGCGGCCTGTTACTCCTACTATCACGTCCTTCGACGAGGAGGGTAAGTTGCCTTTGCTTAATAACCTAACGCCCTCCACACGCGGCCGCTTCCTTAATTAACTACTTAACGCGATTAGTACGCCTTAGTTTAAAGAGCTCTCTACACCTTTTTAAACGCCTCGGCCCCGTATAGCGCCTAGAGATATTAGTTAGAGTACACTAAAGACAGTCCGTACACTAAATTTACAAGAGAAAGCTATTGCCTTTACACTTAGGAAGTTGCTGCCGCGCGAGGTAGCGGAGGACGTGATTTTAACACTTAAAGGCAGCTCTGCAATGGCCCGCAACGCAGCAGGCCTTGAGCAGGCCTTACACCGTACCCAGGCTGCCGAGCACGCTCGTAGTGAGCGTCGTAGGCGTAAAAACCGTACTGTCGACGTCGGCGGAGGTGCTGTTTACGCAGAAGATTGCCGTAAAATGGCTGCTCAGCGGGTGATCAACGAGGCCGCCAAACAAGAAGCAGCAGTGGCCGCTCGTCACCTCCGGGCGCTCAGCAAGCGTATCAACACCTGGAAAAGGATACGTCCAAATATACGCAACTGGGGTAAGAAAGCAAGCAAGCGTTATGCTGAGGGTCTTACAATTACACAGAATAACAATAAGTGGACCTACACTGGCCCTACGATCAAGTATGAGCGCGAGGCCTGGGAGTACAGAGTCGAGGACCCATCGCGCGCGGAGATCTTCCGAAGATTGTATGAGAACTCTATACAAAGGTTGGAAAGCAGAGGCAAGTTTCGGGCAGATCGATCGATCGCTGACGGCCCGTATGGCGCTGCTGAGCTTGGCCTGATGGCCCGCTGCTCCATGGATCCATATACAATATTGATACACCAAAAAGGACGCTCTGAGGTCAAGCAGGAGGCAATTGTTCAAGTCCCAGATAGTCAATTCACCATACAAGAGACCCAGGTCGTCAGCAGCGACGACGATAAAGGCTACTCAAGTCCATTTGAAGCACTAAATGCAGCAGAAGCTGATTGGGGCTTCTAAGCGACAATTTACATACGGGACGATGTATTTTACATACAAATTACTATACAAATCGCATTTCGTCACATTTGGCCCATTGAGTATGTGTGGCCCATTGAGCTTGTAGGGCCGTGCTCCGCACGGCCTTTTTCGGAGAAAAATCGATATCGACCGCTAGGGGCCGAGTACATGAATTAGAAGCTCTCCAGACAATTATTGCACGTCTGCGTACGTACCCGTGCAGTAGTAATCAACGATTTAACCAGGTTCTAGTGTTGAGGTGTAGAGTAGGCCGGATCCATAGGTCGCGTGAAAGGGGCGACAGAAAAAGGGCGCGACCTCCCCACAGGAATTGGGAGACTGCATTAACAAGGGTCATAAAATCAACAAGCTGTTCGGCACAAATCGAGTTCTTTTTCAAGCGTTCTACCGCGCCTTCTCAAAGTTTGCGAAGCTCCAAACTGCATTAAAGGTTTGTTCTGTCCTAAAATTGAGCATGCGAGGCGACTCCGATGCTACGGGCGAATTCTAAGGCTCTGTGGGACACGAATGGAGACTTGTGCATGAGGACATGGTTTTGATAGTCATGAGACCATGGGTTACTAGTAGTGTAATGTTATTCTAGTTTGAGGTTCCGCAGTTGGCTCCCAACACTTGCTCACTATCGTGGCCCCGCAGCCAGGAACATTGGAACTGGAACCCCACCAAAATGTGTCCTGTTGAAGTGCTCTGTTCTTCTGCAAGCCTTCTAGACTACGTACACCATCAACGAGGAAGGCACAGTCATGGCAACCTACGCCGAAGTGGCCACGACGGCGCGGCGCAGGGTGGAGGCCAGGACGGATCTGGTGTTCTGCAATGGCAGGAGAGCTATGAGTGCATCGAGCGCAAAGGCGCCGTTTGAAAGTAAGGGCCGATCGAGAGCACGTGGAGATTATTCCGTCCATTCGTTAACACCACTTCCCGGACTTCCCAAGCATACTGATTCTATTCCAGAGATACCCCAAGAAGTCTTAACGGAGATCGCGTTCGCTTCAGAGCGCGTTGAAAATGGCCGCAAACCCGAATACATATTGAATGCTGAAGATATCGGCAACCTTCGTCTCGTCAACAGGCGGACGAGCCGCCATGTCCAGCACGCTTTCGGTGTGCGATTTATTCGACACCGGAAACACATGGTTTCAAAGAACAGTTTGGAGGGACTTTCCGAAATTGCTGCACACCCAGTGTTCAGTGCATACGTTCGCGAGGTTTCTATAGGGCCTGAGCGCATACCTACGAGTGTCGACAGCATTGAGCCTTGTATCATAGGTTTTATTCCACAAGAGGACCCGCCTGTGACTTTCGGTGTCAACGAAAACGTTCAAGAATGCGGATGCACTATAGAGGAGATTTTAAGCGGAGCAGACATCATGTATGCCTACCAGGAACTGGAACTTCATGTGCTGTGCCATCAGCAGGAAGTTTTCGAGAGAAGAGGCGAAGCAGTCACTCTGTTGGGAGGAGCTCTTGGTCAGTTCAGCAAATTACAGAAAGTATGCCTCCCATCGTATCCTAGAGACATCGGATATGAGTGGGCTGCTCCATGGGGACTGCGCGACCTCGCCAAGCGCATCAGTTCGGCTCTGCGTGCTCCACCAGAATACTCTATGAAACTCAAGAAGACATTCTTTGAGGGCGAGAGCTATTCAAACTGGCACCTGGAAACTATTCTCCAAGCATTGTACACTATGAAAGATCAACCAGAGTGGACGCTCGACTTCGATCTCAACTCGAGCGAGCAGTACATCTTTTCGCCACGTGGTTGTGTGTCTCCTGGCCCTGTCTTCGACGTCAACTGTGCGCTTTGGAAAGCCTCCCAAGATCGTGTCAAAAAACTCAGCATCTACCGCACAATCACAATGCGATCGGGAGGAAGAAGCGTACTCGGGTTCCAGAGGGCAGACTGGCTCACCGAGTTGTTCCAAAGCTGCGGCAAAAACGTAGAGTCCCTCCACTGCCGCGCAACAACCTACTGGGCGAAAATCTGCTCCCAAACTCCGCTCCCCAAACTGCGGCGCCTCGACGTCGGCAACACCTGGTTTCAAGAGTGCTACTTCCGCAAAGTCCTCATCGCCCACAGCCAGACGCTCGAAACGATCAAACTGAACAGCGTGTCGCTATCGATAGTCGATTGGGACCACTCAACTCCGGGTGCACTCATGCAACACACGCGTGCGGACGGGACCGTCAGGGACCCCTGTTGGAGAGAAATGCTCGGGCTCATGCTGCAGATGCCACGGCTCCGGGTCATTGATTTTGCCGAACTCTCCTGGACTGGGTCGATACCCGACAGACTGTCGAGTTACCAGAGGGGCAAGGGTGCCCAGAAAGCCTATGCTGGAGACCCTGCCGCTGTCAAAGAAACTTTGGAACACGCTATCCGGACTAATGCTATCGAATCGAGGGTCTATGGTTGGGAGGTAGCAGAACGTGCGGGGTTTCAAATACCGGGCGTGATGCTGCTCTTTGCGATAACAGAAAGGTGAGCGGGCGGGATATGAAAGACCATCGGTACTGGTGACAATCAGGGTTTGGAGAATATGGAGGAGCGCTTGATTCGTATTTACATGATGATTTTGGTGTAATCTGATGGATTGAAAGGTAAGTAATGACTACACAAGAGAAGGGTTGGAAGGCATTTTGGGCAAAAGTGGGGGCTTAGAGGGATTCTGCGAAGGAATTGAATGACGTGTCGGTTCTTCTCGTATCGGTGGGACGAAATAGTGTGGGGGATGGAGGGGTTTGGCGCGCTATCTTCTACGGAGCGGAAAAGGCTTGGGATGTTCAGAGAGCTCTCTTGAGGTAGCCAAGAGCGTTGTTTATGAGATACCTCAACTACAAAGCCAAGTGATGATGAACTGCGGTCTCCCTGTTAGATGTTCGGGGACTGCTCGGCCTTCGTGATGTATGGTGGAGGATTGGAATGTCGAAAAACTTGTTGAGCATGCTATGCTCCCGCCCAAGCTTGGACCTTCCTCCGCTGTGATAGTGACGATGATTTATCGAAGGTTATCGAAGTAGACGGAAATAGTCGAACAAGGTATAATCGCACAAGCTTCGGCTCCGACGAGGTTGTGCCAGCCTTGGTGGTCAGGCTCTCTCAAAGACAAGATCTTGGCGCTCTTCAGGCGGGTTGTTTCGCACGTGCCTAGGCAGCGAGTGGGGTGGAAGTTGGGGTGACGATCTTGGCAGCAATGAAGTCGTACGTATCTGGCAAATAAGGAGCACTAGTGAACAAGTAGTTGCAGCAGGCCGCCTCGTGCCCAGAGTTGTGGATGACGCACTGGTGCCGTGTTCCAATATAGACGGGCTTGGGCCCGTGCAAGTCCAGAACGATAGGCCCAGCCGCTAGAAGCTAAGACGAAAGCGGAACCACGTGCCAAGGTTTCCGCGCCGTTGCCACCATCCCAACGTTGCCTCAGTCACCCACCCCTCCAGCTCGTCTCGATGCCCTGCCGCGTCATCGTTCACGGCGAAGCTCATCTATTATTGATTATTCACGGTCTGTGGAAGCTTCATTTTTGGTTCTTATGCGGTCATTGCGAGTGATGCCATGCTTCCGCACCTGGCTCTCCGCTGTGTGACCTTGTTCCGCGCGGACGCTAGTCTCCGTTGTCAGAAACCAGTTGCAGCATCCCCGGACCACTCCCAGCCTTGAAAGCTAGCGTACAGCAGGCCAAGAGGTGGTTCCATACCTCCTCTTGGCTGCGGTCATCCTACATCCCGAGCATTCTCCAGCGTGTGTTTAAATGGCTTCCCCCCCGCATTTGAATTGCTTGTCTTCACCAGATCCTCGAAGCAGTCCAATTCCCACCATTTGCTATGGGAAAGAAGCTTCAGACCCTCGAAGGCCACAAACCCGGTCAGGCGAACACACCACTGTCTCGCCCGGCCCATGCTCTATCATACGATAAGGTCATTGGGGAGCTAGGCTGCAACCCCGAGAACGGCCTTTCATCGTCGGAAGCCACGAAACGTCATGAACAGTACGGCAACAATGATCTAGGAGAAGATGCTGGCGTGCAACCGGGCAAGATTCTGCTCCGGCAGGTCGCGAATGCGATGACTTTGGTATGGGTTATTCACTTCCGCTCTATACATGTCTGCTAACGTAACTCGACAGGTCCTGATCCTAGCCATGGGTGTCAGTTTTGGTATTCAATCTTGGATCGAAGGCGGCGTAGTAACTGCCATTATCCTGCTGAACATCATTGTCGGGTTCGTCCAAGAATTTCATGCCGAAAAGACCATGGACTCTTTGCGATCCCTGAGTTCGCCTACAGCCACGGCTGTCCGCGACGGCAAGACAATCACCGTACCGACTATTGAAGTTGTGCCTGGCGACATGGTCGAGCTGAAGACAGGTGACACTGTCCCAGCTGACGTCCGACTTATTGAAGCTGTAAACTTCGAGACTGATGAAGCACTCCTTACTGGTGAGAGCTTGCCCGTTGGGAAAGACGCCGATGCCGAGTTCGACGATGACACTGGCCCTGGCGACCGGTTGAATGTCGCATTCAGCTCTTCCACTGTTACCAAAGGTCGAGCACGCGGGGTCGTTTTTGCGACTGGCATGTACACGGAGATTGGAAGCATTGCTATGTCACTACGAGACAAGGGTTCGCGACGACGATCTGTCAAGCGCAAGGAAGACGGCTCTGCTGGACCTCACCGATACCTACAAGCCTGGGGTTTGACCGGCGCTGATGCTGTGGGCCACTTCCTTGGTGTCAATGTCGGAACCCCACTGCAGAAGAAGCTATCACGTCTTGCACTACTACTTTTTGGAATCGCTGTCGTATGCGCCATTATTGTCCTCGCTGCCAATGAGTTTTCAAACGATCAAGAGGTCATCATCTACGCCGTAGCCACCGGTCTCAGTATGATCCCGGCGTCACTCATTGTGGTCTTGACAATCACTATGGCCGCAGGCACAAAGCGAATGGTGCAAAGAAACGTTATCGTTCGCAACCTGAAGTCACTGGAGGCTTTGGGTGGAGTTACAGGTACGCACCAGACTTTACGACTTTGTAGATGACAACTTACGTTCTTTAGATATCTGCTCAGACAAGACGGGCACCCTTACCCAAGGTAAGATGGTTGCCAAGAAGGCGTGGATTCCAGCGAAAGGAACCTACTCTGTTGGCACGACCGGCTCTCCTCATGATCCCACCGTCGGTACGCTTCATTTCACGCCGAAATCACCAAGCCAAATCGATACAGAGAAAGGAGGGGAGGCATCGACGAAGGAACAATTGCTCGAGAAGAACACCCACTTGCTTGAGTACTTGAAGGTAGCTTCTTTGGCCAATCTTGCTCACGTCCACCGGAACGAAGAGGAAGGTGGCTGGAACGCGCGGGGTGACCCAACCGAAATTGCTATCCAGGTTCTTGCTTCACGCTTCGGTTGGAATCGATTGGACCATACAACGGGCGAAAATGTAGCCTGGAAGCAGTTGGCAGAGTTTCCTTTCGATTCTGATGTCAAGAAGATGTCTGTCATCTTCGAGGAAGTAGCAACCTCTCAGAAGTACGCTTTCACAAAGGGTGCTGTGGAGAGGGTAAGTTTCTTCCATTCTCAGAGAGTTGTGAGCTGTGTGCTAACCGATTCACCAGGTCATCTATTCTTGCACGTCCCTGTTCAACGACGAAGATACTCCAACCGAAATGACCGACGCCATCCGCAAAGACATCTTGAAGAACATGGAGGCTTTGGCATCACACGGTCTCCGTGTGCTGGCGTTGGCTAGTAAGCCATGGGAAGGAACAATTACGAAGGGAGAGGAAGTGGATCGCAGCAAGGTTGAAGAGGGACTCACCTTCCGAGGCCTTGTTGGCCTCTACGACCCCCCGAGATCGGAGTCTGCGGATGCCGTGAAACAATGTCACAAAGCTGGTATCCAAGTTCACATGCTCACTGGCGATCACCCTGGTACTGCGCGCGCGATTGCTGAGGAAGTCGGAATCCTACCTTCAAACGTGGCAACTCTAGCCAAGGACGTTATGGACGCCATGGTTATGACTGCATCTTCCTTCGACAAGCTTACGGATGACGAGGTCGACGCGCTTCCGCTTCTTCCTCTCGTTATCGCACGATGTGCACCCAACACGAAAGTCCGCATGATCGACGCGTTGCACCGGAGGAAGGCATTCGCCGCAATGGTACGTTGTCCATCAACAATTGATTACTCTTTCGCAACCACTAACATGAATAGACCGGTGACGGTGTCAACGATTCGCCCTCGCTGAAGCGTGCCGATGTGGGCATCGGCATGGGTACTGGTTCAGACGTAGCCAAAGACGCATCCGACATTGTTTTGACCGACGACAACTTCGCCTCCATCTTGAACGCTATCGAAGAGGGCCGCCGCATGTTCGATAACATTCAGAAGTTCATCCTCCATCTGCTCGCCCAAAATATTGCACAAGCATGTATTCTGCTTATCGGTCTCGTCTTCAAGGATTCAACTAACCTATCTGTGTTCCCTCTTTCGCCAGTCGAAGTCATGTGGATTATCATGGTCACATCATCTGTTCCAGATATGGGTCTCGGCTTTGAAGTCGCTTCGCCAGATATCCTCAGCCGACCGCCTCAAAATGTAAGTCCACCGTCATTTCTGGCACAAAATCCGCTGCTGACCATATACAGCTCAAGCGAGGCGTCTTCAGCTTGGAGGTTTTGCTCGACATGGTTGTATACGGCCTCTGGATCGCCGCACTCTGCCTGGCCTCTTTCACCCTGGTTCTCAGTGGCTTCGGCGACGGCAACCTTGGTTCCAACTGCAACGACAGCTATAGCGAGAGTTGCGACACAGTATTCCGTGCTCGTGCCACCTGCTTCGCATGCCTCACCTGGTTCTCCCTCTTCCTCGCTTGGCAGATGATTGACATGCGTCGCTCATTCTTCCGAATGCAACCTGGTTCCAGACTGTACTTCACACAGTGGTTTCATGATGTGTGGCGCAACAAGTTCCTCTTCTATTCGATTTGTGCAGGCTTTATCACAATTTTTCCTGTGCTCTACATTCCCCTCATCAACGATGTGGTGTTCAAGCACAAGGGCATCAGCTGGGAATGGGGCATCGTGTTCATTGCCACCATCTTGTTCTTCGCAGGCATCGAGTCATGGAAGTTCGCGAAGAGGCAGTTTTTCAAGAGGAAGGATCGCAAGAGGGGCATCCGGAGGGGCAGCGTCGACATCGAGCAGAGGACGTTTGAGAGATACCTCAGCACAGCCATCAGCACGGACGACGAGAAGGCGTGATGGAATCGTCGTTTCTCTGAGAAGTCGGGCTTTTCGGGTCTCTTTTAGGCCTTTCTGTGTGCAGGAGGGGTGGTTTGCTCTAGAGTTCGATATCCTTGCAGCGTCTTCTGTACATATCCGTATCATACCACAATGTTATGTCTGTAACGTTCCAACATACCTTACCGTATGACTCTCGTATCTATATACCCCGTGCGCAAGGAATGATGACTACACACCGACAAAGCAGGCAACTGGTCGTGCGCCGCATTTTCCGGCGTTGAGCCCCAACGGCGGGCGGACGGAACTTCGGCCCAAGCCAAGTATTTCCAAGAATTCCTCTCCACCGCCAGTATTGGCGCCGAGACCCTGCGATAAAGGTTGGCGTTCCTCCGCCTTCCGGCCTTATCCCCCGCATGACCTCAGCCCAGCCGCATTCACGGGCTTGGCTTGGCAAGTGGGCTGGGCGGTTGATAAATGCAGAATCAGCAGTGGTTGTGTGGTAATCACGCCATCATAATGGTCAGGTGGTTAACATGTCTGTGCGCGTAACGATCGGATTCGCGTAATGATTGCCTTTTACTAGGAAAATCAAAGAAAATAAGCAACTTTAAAGCTGTATAACTCTTTAGCTACTTTTTCTTTTTAAAAGCTTCTTTAACTAAAGTTGTAAAGAAAGACCATCTCTATAACTATAGAATTTTAATTTTCTAATAATAATTAGTTTTAAGAAAAAAGTATAAAAGTACTAAAGCTAAAAGTCTCTAAAATTTAAAAATAATCTTTTTTTAGGAATAAAGTATACTATTTAGAACAAATTTTATATTAGGACTTTTTTATTAAATTAACTACTTAAGAAGATACATTATCTTTTCTAATTTTTTTACTTAAAAATAATAAAGAGATAATATAACTTTCTAGTTAGTAGCTTTATTAAAAAGAGTCTAATATAAAATATGTTCTAACTAGTATACTTTACTCCTAAAAAAAGTTTTTTTTTATTTTTATTTTAGAGACTTTTAGTTTTGGTACTATTGTTAGATTAAAGGGTGTTTTTGATAAGATGGAAAAGTAATTGATTCTTGTGTTATTGTCTTTGCAAGAATGTAAGGCTCTTTTATCCTTACGTCTTACGTTAAGACGCTAATCTATTTCCGTTAAGTAAGGAGAGTTGCCCTTTGTCCCGCCTGGAATCGTGCGGATGAACCAGACTACTAGCAAAGTCTCTTTATGTAGGGTTGCGCCAGCTACCTTCGTGTGTGCAAAGGGCTATATAATTAGACATACCCCCTTAGCTTAGGCTTATCCTCAAGCTAGAGACTATTCGTTAGTAATTAGATAGTCCTATCTTAGTTTAATCTTAAAGGCCTCTATTCTTTACTCTAGCTTAAGTAGATTAACTTCTTTATTTGTAATTATATCCTTAATCTCTGCAAGTCCTAATTTATCTAGGAACTTACTCCACTTATTAGCTAGTAAGGCCTTTATAAGTCTATTCGTAACCATGTCCTCTAATTGTTAATTGTCTACCTTAATTGTCCTAAATGCGACTTCTTGTCTTAGCTAGTAATTATAGATATTAACATAACGGAGCTTCGTCTGCAGCTTAGTAATCTCTTTAGTAATAAGTTAGATTATTTACTAGTTATCGCAATTAATCGTGATAAGGGAATTGCTAAGGTTAATATTTAGCTCCTTTAGTAATCGGGATATAAATAGAGCCTTCTTTGCCACCTGTAATAGTGCTAGTAATTTAGCTTTAATTATTAATATAGTAACTGTGTCCTGCTTGTTTGCTTTCCAGGCAATTAGGCTACTAAATAGCTTAATAATATATCCTTACGAGCTCTTATAGTTAAGCGTATTATTAGTAAAAGACGCGTTACTCGCTACTTCTAAAGTATCTGCACCCCTAAGCTAAAGGCCTAATAATCTAGTATTAGCAAGGTAGAGGAGAACTTAATTAGTAGCTACTTAGTACTCTTTACCTAGGTTAAATAGGAATTATAATAATTAAAAGCTTATAAAGGCAATATCTAGTCGCGTAGTTACTATAGCGTAAAGAATTAATCCTATCTTTCGCTAATATTAATTAACTTTAGCCTTACTAGCGAGCCCTAAGCGTGGGAGCAGTTCAACTACTACTATTAAGGTATTATAGCGAATCTTATAGTAATTAATAAGGCGCGATATTTTATTAATGTATAAGGCTTATAAAAGCTAAATCTTTCTATTTAGGCGATCCCTAATAATTTTAATCCCTAAGAACTACTATAGATCTTTCCCGCTAGTAAGGGAGAACTTAGTACTTATTTTTACTATAGCTCCTTTAGCTACGTGCTCTTAATTCTTATAGTAGGCAATAATTAGGTTATCCACGTAAAAGAAAAGAATAAGGCCATCTTTGATAAGACAACATAGCTTATAGGGGACTGTGGTGAAGCCCATGTTGCGGAGCGTAGATGTGAACTCCCTCTGCCATAGTAATGGAGAGATACGTAATCCATAGAGCGCCTTATGCAATTACAGGACTGTGCCTACTCGCGTATATCCGCGGGGCATCCTCATGTAGATCTCTCTATCGAGCTTTGCATGTACGAAGGCGTTCGTGACGTCGTATTGAATTAGTTCTAGGCAGAGCTGGCAACAAGCAAGTCAATTAAGTTAAGGTAAATTACTTAATTAATTAACCGATATAGTGGCTTTTGCTTAACTTAATTAACTTAATAGCGTAAATCAGGCTCGATTTGTTAACTTAATTAACTTAATTAATAACTTTGCTAAGCTAATTAAGGGTAATTAACCACCGTAGATCTCGTAGATAGTTTCTAGCTTATCAGGGGTAATAGCGTTAGTACGTTAATTATTTACTATTATTATAGGCTTTAAGCTAAGGCGCTTCCAGCTGCGTAGTAATTATAGCGTAAATAAAAGATCCACCTTTATACATAACTATCTCGTCTCTAATAAATCACCTAACTCCGAAAAGGTCCTCTCACAATTAGTAGTGGCGACGGGGATACTAAGGATATTAAGAGTAAAGCGCGATAAGACGGGATACTCGTTAGCCTTGCCTATCTAATAGAGTAGCGGGTTACGCGTAAATAGGGAGTCCTCTAGCACAGGTGGTTTAATTATCTACTACTTAAACTTATTACGGTAGAGGACTAGGCAGGCGTCATCACCTTATAGGGTGGCTCTTACAAAGTCTAACCAGCTACTAGATAGCCTAGTACGTGCCTTCTTTAGTAGAGGCTCTAGCGTACTAATGGGAGATACGGCATCTTTAAACTCTAACTATAAGCGTTAAAAGCCAACGTGGCAATTATCTAGCCAGCCTTTATAGGTGTGACACCCCTTATAGAGATCCTCGTCGTAATTAAGCGGTACAGCCCATATCTTATCTATGAGACCTTTTGTGTGTGGGTGGAGACGGCAAGCCGCGTAATATGCTAAGGCGTCCTTTAGCTTACGCAGGTACTCAAGGATCTTTGTGTAAGCTATATTATAAGTGGCTTTTATATAGTCCTCCGGGGCATTAACGTTGTTAAAGTTAACGTTATTATATTAAAAGAGCATCTTGTTAAGGGTAGTAACAAGCTATAAGAGCGTAGGGAGGACCTCCTATATCGCACCTAACGTGCTAGCCACGCCCCTGCCCTCTATACAAATAGTGGCTTCTTTAAACGGTTGTAGGATCCTTTAGTACTCTATAATCGTCGCCTAGTCCTTAGTAGTAAGGCTATCTTCTTTAATAAACTAACGTCGCTTAATATTAGGTATATTATTACGTTATCGGGTACCGTAGTAATAATACTTAATAAGCTTATAATTAATATAATTATTAAGGGGTGCGCGGAGCTCGAGCGCGCGCGTAAAATAGTTATAATAAGAGTTTTATTTTATTTTTACTAGCTTAATAATTTCTAACGTCTTTAGCTTATTATTACTACCTAATTAGGCGTTATAGGTTACTTAATACTATTTAAGAAGCTAGCGAGCTTAAGGGGTGTAAATAAAGGTAATAACGTTAATAAGTACGCCTAATAGGCTAGCCTATCGCCACTCCTTAAGAAACGCCGTCTCGTCGTTAAGATACTTATCTATATTATTAAAGGCGTTGCGATCTTTACTAAAGATAATTTATTAGGCTATAAAGTTAATTATGTGGCAGGCGCAACGCAGACGCTAATAGTAAGCGTTAAAATTATATTTAATAGCTAGGGCGTTAATCGCAGCGTTATTATTAGTAGTATTATTAAGGATAAAGTAACCTAAGCTATAAGTAGATATCTTAAAGCTTTTAAGCGTGGCGTTAATAATAGCAGTAATATTAGCGCCTATATATTAGCCTATTAGTAATAACAGGCCTAATACGTAATCGCGAGGGTTGCTATCGCTATTAAGATAGTAGACGCAGATACCTGTCAGCGCCTGTTTACCGCCTATTAACGTCTAATTATTAAAGAAGATGTAGATGGCCAATCGCGCGTCTTATAGATAATTAATAATAGCGGGTATATAAGACTTATACTCCGCAATTATATAGGCTTGTAAGGTGTTGTAAAATCTTTATATCTCTGCCTTAGCTAACGGGTTGGCCTGCTATAACATGTGGCGAAAAGCTGCGCCCTTAATCACTAAGAGCGCCTAGTTATCTATTACTACTTAATTAAGCACTAATTATAGGAAACTCGTGCGCAAAAAGTTTAACGCGATAAAATTAGTAACGCCTTAAAATACTATAAGGCCTTTATAGTAAATATAGGCGAGTAGGGATAATTAAAAGAATAACGTTATTATTATCGTGCAGGAGGTAGACTTTTAGCTGCCCTTATTAACGTGGTGTCTAGCTTTACGCTCTGCGAAATAGCGCGCGATTAACGTTATTAATTAATTAGCTTAGTAGAACCTATTTAGTTACTTATAGAGGTAATAATAACGGTAGAGCTAATACAGGCGGTGTTATTTGTAGTGCTAAAGGTAATACCTATATTACTAAACCTAGCTCTTTTAACTGCGCTTTAGGGCGAAAGATGGCTTGTGATAACCTAGTAGGCGTTACTAATTAATACTATTATAATTATTGTTATTATTTTTAATATTACTATTAGTAGCTAATTACGCGTTGCCTATAGAGCTCTTATTAGCGTCTAGCTCTAACGGCGCGTTAGTGGCTATATTAGTGCCGCTATTTTTAGGGAGGGTTTATAACGCCTCGCTTTTAAGCCGCTAGCTAAAAACTTAAGAGAGGTTACAGTTTATACCCTCTAAGTAATTAGGCGACGCTATATTAATAGAGGAGGGCGTTAGTAGAGGGTAGGAGGTGGGTTAAGGTGGTGGAGATATTAGACAATTGGCGCTATACTATATTAGGCAGCGCTAGGCTCTAACGCTAGTAAGTCTAATATGCCTTAAGTTAAGATTCACCCGCGCAGGATCCCCCTAACGCCTATAACCTATAGTCACCCCTATATTACGGCCTATTAAGTCTGCTAATTAAGTTAATTAAACAGGCATAATTTGCTTAATTAACTTGATAACTTTTGCCTCCCTAATTGACTTGATTAACTTGCTACAATTAAGTTAATTAAGTTAAGTTATTAAGTCGACTTGCTTGTTGCCAGCTCTGGTTCTAGGTTAAATCGTGCAGCTATTGCCATAAGCATGCGAAATGATCGTCCTGCCAGCGTTGCGGCATAGGTTTCTTGTAAATTAAGGTGCCGCTATTAATTGCCTTGCACCACTAATCTCGCCTTGCATTTCTGTAATTAATAGTGCTTATTAAACTTGTAGGTATATACCCACATGCAGTCAAGAATCTAATAACCTAATACTCTTATTAGAGCTACTGCAACCTCACTCCAGGACTTTATTTCCTTATAGCTCTAGAGATAAGATTGCTCGGCTTCCTTCCACATATTATAGAGTGGGTGATCCTCGAGCTTGCTTCGACATGTGGGTGGCTCTAGGAGTACACTTTAATATGGTTTCTTGCCCGATGTGATCATTCGTCGAAGCTGCGCCTTATTGAGAGCCTTGCCTTTATATTTGCCGCTACTACTAGCTTTAGTGCCTGCTATAAAGGCTGCGGCCCATAGGCTTGTTTGTAACTGCCCTATTTACACTACTAGCGATAGTTTAAGCTAATTATCTCCTACTATTAATTATGTAAGGAGTGTTACTAGTAGTAGTATTAAGGGAGGCGTTAAATATTTATACCTAACTTTCTTATCTTACCTATACTTAGAAGCTCCTTTAACCTCTTCCTCTAACGCTTTACTAATTATCTTATTTTTAAAGAAGGACTCGGTGGCTTACTCTTATTAAGGTAAGAAAGGTAACTTTACTAATCGTACCTAGGCTGCTATTTCTTCTAATATACTATATATAAGGTTATTTATTAGGTCTTTGGTTTTACTTAAGAACATAGTATCCTCGTTAAATATTACGTCGCAAGTACTAATTGTCTTTGCTAGGGAGGGGATCTATATCCTCTAGATATTAGTTAATCTATAGCTAACTAGATAGCCTATCTAAGCTTTAGGGTCTAGCCGTTGGAGCTTGCTCTTGCCACGTTTAGTATTATTAGTTATAGCGAAGGCTTTGCAGCTATAGGCTTTTAAGTAAGCTTAATTAGGCTTCTTTAGTTAAGTGATAACGCCGTTCTAAAGAGCTACTATTATAAAGAACACTTTGTATAGTAATCGCTATTAATTAGTGTAGTTTAGGGTTCGATTATAGAGGTAGACTGTAGCTTAGGTAATCTTAGGCTATATCTACTAAGGTAGGTTAAAGTTAAGTTGCATCGCACGCGCTTTCTCCTTAATTATACCCCCTAAGCGTTTAGCCCCTCTATTTTATGCTTAATTATTAGGTACTAAAGGCTTAATTCTAATACCTTATACTAAGCACCACTTCTTAACGTCTGCCTTAATAAAAAAGATCTTGTTATTAGATTTAATTACTTTTACTATAATATTATATTATACTCTTATAAATAGTATAAAGGTGCTAAGTTACTTAATAATAGATCGTGCTAGGCAATTATTCTTAAAGTAGAAGTCCTATATAAAGCTAGAGAATTAATTAGTAATTAGTATTTAGCTTTTTTCTCTTATTAAGCTATCTGCTTCGTAGTCGTAAAAATTAATTACGACTCGCTTACTAAGGCCTTTAGTTAGGTCTCTAGCTTGCTAGCGTATTTTCTGTTTTAGTTTTACTTTACCGCAAGCGTTATACTTAATAGTAGGTAGGCCTTTAATCTTTACTCTCTTAAATTACTATACGAGATGTTCGAGAGCCTAAGGGCCTAAATAGCCTAATTATTAGTACTAGGTTAATGCGTTTACCCTCTATAGTCTTCGTTTAGTGCGTGTGTTAGTCTTATAGGTGGCATGCGCAGCTTTAGTAGGAGTACCACCTATTAGCCTTATCCTATGTTCTAGCACCTACTATCTATGTAACTCTTAAAATTCTGCTAGTATAGTATTGTCTCTTCTCTTTAGAGTCGTTAGGTCTACCTTTATGTCCTACCAAAGGCCTTGCCTCCGGAGTAATCGGAATAATATAAGATTACAGAGCAGGTTAGGGCAATAGGCGATATTATTTAGCTATATTATTTAATTACCGCTTACACTTTATACGTTAAGATAGACGCTCCTGTATCCTTTAATCTATATTTGCGTATTCCCTGCCTATATAAAGTCTCTCGGCGCTGGTGGCTAGTAGGAGACAAAGCGATTAATGTTGTTAAAGATATAGCAAGTTATGCCTAAATCGAGTATAGCTAAGCATCGTAATAGGTACGTGTTTAGGTTAGTATAAATAGATGTAGCTTTAAAGCTTGCTAGGATTTTAGTGATCTTGCGTCTATCTAGTCACTTATTATTAGCCTTAGTAATTCGAGTTAGAGTGGGAGTATACAATAATTTAATTCTAGGTGTTTAAGATTTTAGTCTTTTTACTATTCTTAACTTCTCTTAGAAGTTAGTATTATGTTCTAGCCTAAGCTTAACTAGTTTTACTATAAGAGGGTTCGCTCTAAACTAGTCTAGCTACTTGTTTAGAAAGGCATAGAAATAGTCTTAAAGACTATAGCGTAGTTTATAAGTAGGGTAATAATTACTACTAACTATTATTAGCTTAAGGCTCTAAGGCAACTGCTTAGATTTAGTGCATTAACTATTATTTTATTATTTATAATTCTAAGGTCTTCCCTAACTTTTAGATAATGCTGCTTTATCTATAAGAGAGGCGTCCCTGTCTGTAGCCTAGGTAGATTTACCACTATTAGCGAGAGATAAACCTGTAATAGCAAAAGCGCCCTTTTATTTGCCCTTAATTAGGTGCTGCAGGATTATATAGTCTTAGAAAAGTTTTATTATATTCTTTTATAAGATAGTTATATCTCTGCTTCTATGTTGCTAGAAGGTTGTTACCTATATAGGTGCGATATAGATAACTGCCTTTATAAAGTCTTCTTTAACTAAGTCTAGCCTTTAAAGCTTTAAGACCTAATTAGTCTCTGCTTTTATAGCTGCATGATCGTACTTAGATAGCTATATAGCCTATAATCTAGCTATTCTTATTAGCTTAAGGGCTTCTTGGTATCTTGCCCTTGCTCGTCAATGTTTGTCTTAATAGTTAACCCTAACTATAATCGTGAGGTTATTAATCTATTACTTTATTATACCTCTAGGGATGCAGCAGTTACTCTGCAGGTGTATAGAGATTGTTAATTAGAGAAAGGTAACTACCTTATTAAGGTCTGCCTTTTATTCTTGGTAGTCTCGGTCTGTAATCTTATAGATCTCGAGCCGTTCTTTATAATAGTCGCTATTATCTTTGTATGCTTTCGCACCTGCCGTTAATAGATAGGATAGCAATATTAGCACGTTATTTAGGTTCGCGGTCATGTAGGCGGCGCTTAATTAGTAGTTGCTTATTAGTGGCGGCACCGGCATCGCGGGTTTTTGTTTTGGTTTATCTATTAGCGCTAGGTTAATAATATTCTAGACCTTTAGGAATTAGCATCTTGTTTTAAGCTGTTTTAGCCATGGCGTGTAATTTGTGTAATTAGTCAGGATAACTGTAGGATCTCTGAGGGTCGATAGAGCCATTGTGATTAGTTTAATTGAGGCAGTATCGGTTGAGGCAGTAAGACTCTTAATTGTTAAATTAAAGGGTGTTTTTAATAAGATAGAAAAGTAATTAATTCTTATGTTGTGTCTTTATAAGAATGTAAGGCTCTTTTATCCTTACGTCTCACGTTAAGACGCTAATCTATTTCCGTTGAGTAAGGAGAGTCGCCCTTTGTCCCGCCTGGAATCGTGCGGATGAACCGGACTGCTGGCAAAGTCTCTTTGTGTAGGGTTGCGCTAGCTACCTTCGTGTGTGCAAAGGGCCATGTAATCGGACAACTATTATACTTTTTTCTTAAACCTAATTATTATTAGAAAATTAAAATTCTAGAGTTATAGAGAGGGCCTTTCTCTATAACTTTGGTTAAGAAAGCTTTTAAAAAGAAAAAGTAAGTTAGCTAAAGAGTTACACAGCTTTAAAGTTGCTTATTTTCTTTGATTTTCCTAGTAAAAGGCGATCGTTACGCGAATCCGATCGTTACGCGCACAAACACGTTACCGGGTTCATGAACCTTGAGAAAGAGAAAGTTGTTGGGAACGGAATGGGGAAGTGCGCGAGCGAGGGATAGAAATGGGTGTGGTGTGGTTGGCTTTCCGAGGGGTGCGCAGTAGGGATGTGGTAGTTGAGTGTGTCCGGGCAGCTCAACACATGTTGTGGACGATGCAGAGAATGGGAGTTGTCTGCATTCTTGCGACGGTTACATACCGTTTCTCTCGTCTTTGAATTTGAACCTCCAGGCGAGAGCGAGTGAGCGCGTTACCGACGATACCGTGGAGCGAGGACGTTATGCGCACGAAGAACGCACATCATAACGCCATGGCTGTCGCCATTGTGGGCGCGGGGCTCGGGTTTGTTCTTCTGGTTATGTATGCACCGTACCTATCTCTGAATTTCTACAATGCTGAATTAAGATGCTTTTTAGAAAGGGAATGAAAATGGAAGTTCTGACTATGTGTTGTTATAGTGTGGCGTTCACCATCCGTAATTGGCAACGTATACGTGCTTCCAACCCCCGATGTGCACGGGAACGAAGCAGAAAAGATGAATCGAAAAGAAGGGCAGTGGAGGAGGAGAACGGGATGAGTTGGGCGGACACGCCTGGAATGCTCTAGATGGTCGGCATGATGATGCTAGACCGTGAGATGGTGAGCCTCAACTCACATTCGGTTACACTGTGAACAGTGTGTAAGCGATGCATGCCTCATGTATGTAGCGGTCTCTGCAAAGTCAAAGTCGTCCAGTATCTAACTTGTAGGCAAGTAATACCTCGATACACAAGACCGATCACTTCCACCAATGAGTCAGACCTAGAGCCGTCTGTCCACTGCCGGCGTGGTCGTTCCTCTCATTCCGAACGTTGGGTCCTTCTATGTATGTAGCGCTCCCTGGAGTCTCGTGGGGTGTATTACTTTTTGATATCTGTTCAGAAGCGCTTCGGGTCCATGGTATCAGTGCCTCATTTTTTCGAGAACACTCATCACGATCGCTCGAAGAGCACGAGTCAGGAGTTCGCGGAGCATGCATGGAACCTCAGTAAGCTTTTTCATCGTACGTACCATTTCGGTGCGTGAATCCGCAAAACACATACTGTCAGCGGTACACAGATTAAAATCTAATTTCCCATTCTTCCCGAGGAATAATCCATGTTTCCAATGTTCTCAGTTTGTTTGAGACATAGATCGTGTCTTTGAGGGACTACCTTGCACCAAAAGCCAATTACTCTTCGAAAGACATCTCGTCTTTTTGAGCTTATAACGCTCGATTTTTGAAGAACATAAGCTAGCCGATACGTAAGCTGGCCACCCGGGTAAGCTGGCCACCCCACCAAAACGCGACACCTGCACAAAACACGCCACATCTCTCCACAAC
>ML976657.1:421010-438607 GCA_010015655.1 Bimuria novae-zelandiae CBS 107.79
AGCTGCTAGAGCTACAGTAGCTGCAGCGCTTGAATCTATGTGTAGTCAATGGCAATCATAAGAAGCGTTGTTGAGAAATCGTGTGTTTTGTGCAGGTGTCGTGTTTTGGTGGGGTGGCCAGCTTACCCGGGTGGCCAGCTTACGTATCGGCTAGCTTAGATTCTCGTTGCTTCTATTGTGGGGATCAGGAATGGGGCCATCTCCCCACCAGTTCGCTCCTTCTCTAGCGGCGCTCGCTTACACGATATCCTCCAATCGGTCTGCGAGGGTCACTTCATCCGGCTCGGAAACCACCGGATAATTTTCCACCCTCCTCCATGCAGCGATCAACTTCTGTCCTGCAAGCACGCCGTCAATCATGGCAAGTGATCCCGAAGGAGCGGCTCTGCCACAGAGGTCGTCTACGTCGTCTGAGTGGGTCCATGTTACGGGCAATCCATCTACATCACACACGGAGGAAATAACGACCACGCCGGATGGGACTGCAAGCGAAACCAGGAGCCCACCGGCAAAGAGGAGGAGAGAGGCAAAGGAGAGATCGAGGGTCAGTCGGGCATGCGACAGATGCAAGAGGTGAGTTTATGCTCTGGCGTCGCTGGGTTTGTGCGGGTCGCACGCCAGAAGAGGTACATAGCTTTGCACGTGGCAGTACTTATCCGGCGTCCCCACTCTGCTGCCTTCCTTCCCCAATCATGAAATTGTCTTGCCGATTCCATACATGTAACCTACTGACATGGTTGCAGGAAGAAGACTAGGTGTACAGGTCGCTGTCCATGCCCTCTGTGCCTGATATCAAACCAGCCATGCGAATTCACGGCTTCCTACACGCGAGGCAAGATCCCCGATGTCATTATAGACGAAGCTGCGCTGGCATCTGATCCAACTACTGCACGACTGCGAAAATATATGCCGTCGTCAGTTTCAGCACCAGAGAGCAGTGGTCCTAGCATACCTATACCAACGCTCCAACTCTCACAAACAATGTCACCACCAGGCGTCGACGTAGCCTCAACGCCCAAGATATTTAGCGGGACCGATCATCTTTCTGTAAAAGATGAGCCTATTTCTCGCACCTCGCCCGAACCCGCACAATCTGCGCAGACAGATCAGCAAGGGCACTACGTAGGGCCTGCCAGCGGTGTGTCGTTTCTGCTACGGATTCAAAAAACACTCCACCAGAATAGCTCGATTTCTCATGAGTCTTCTATTTTTAATTTTGGCGATGCTCCTTTGCCGGATTTTGACCCGACCTTCTTTGTGCTGCCGCCTAAGGCAGAGGGGGAGAAGCTTGTAGAGCGGTACTTCGACTTTGCCGCGCCAACGCATAGGTTCTTGCACAGACCCACAATCAACAAACTCTTGCAAGAGTTCTACGAGACACAGGGCGATATGCGGAACAGAGAAGAAGCGCCCGGAAAGACAGCGCTGCTTCTGATCGTTATGGCCCAGGCAAAGGCTTACATGCCTAGTAGTGAAGAGCATGCGTACGAGAGCAGGTAGATTCTCACACTCTGCAACGGAACAGGGCAAGCCGCTGACACCCCACAGTGCTAGATACTATTTCGCTTCTGAACACCAACTTTCTAAGGAACGTGGGGCTGTCCGTCTTGCAAGCGTCCAAGCCAGGTTGGGCCAGTGCTTCTACTTACTAACACAATCGCGTATCAACCAATGTTGGAGTCTTTTCGGAACGCTAGCCCATCTTGCCTTCGCCATTGGTCTCAATCGAAGACAAAACTGCAATCCATCAACGACCATCGACTACGTAGAGCTCGAAAGTCGGCGACGCCTGTTCTGGGTTGCGTACGTGTTAGACAAATACCTCGCTGCAGCTCTAGGCCGACCTAGGTCTTTTAAGGATGAGGACATCGATCAGGGACGTTCTAACATTCCTCATCGAAACTACTCTAACATGTAGAGCAGGACCTTCCAACACTGGTAGAGGACGCTGACTTGACGCCAACCTCCATCACACCCTCTTCCCCCCATTCCTACTCCATCCCCATGCAATACGCACCACTCGAACACATCAAGCTCTCTAAGATCCTCTCCTCCGTCCTCCGCGACCTCTACCCCATCCGGCCCCCCTCCCTCCAACACCGCCTCTCCCTCGCGCAAAAATACACAACCGACCTCATCGCCTGGCGCCACGCCAACGCACACTTCCTCGACACATCCAACCTCCCCTCCTCCCTCCTCATCCCCATCTACCAGCGCCAGCGCAACGTGCTCAACCTCGCCTACTACCACGCCGTCTTACTGGTCCACCGCCCCTTCCTCATCTCCAACTTCGCGCAGCTCACCCACTTCGACGCGCCCCGGCAGGCTCCCCCTACCCCAGCGCGCCCCGGCTGGATCGGCCCAGGCGAGCGCGGCGCCCTCGAGCTCAGCTGCAAGGAAAACGTAACGCACTGCCTCGACGCCGCCATGGGTATCGTGCGCGTCGTCGAGGACATTGCGGGCACCCACCTCTTCCGCGCCTTCTGGTTTACGCAGTACTACGCCTTCTGCGCCGTTGTAGTGCTGTACATATATCGCATACAACAGGGCATCGTCGACCCGGGCAAGTGCGAAGGGTACTACGCCGCCGGCCTGCGGTGTCAGAATATCCTGTCGAGCATCTCGGGCGATGATTGTCTGAGTAAGAGGTATTGTCTTGTGCTAGAGGAGCTGAGGAGTGAGGCGGCGAAGGTGGATGGGCAGACAAGGGGGCAGAGCGCGGAGCCGCGTGTGGCCGGGGGCGGGTTGGGAGGTGCACCGTTGGGAGGTGCACCGTTGGGAGGGAGTAGTCCGAGGTTTGGAGACGGGTTTTATGGCGGAGGTGGTGGTAGCGTGCCGAACAATCTGCCTACGCCCGAGAGCGCCGTGTTCAATCCGAGTTTCTTGCCGAACAGTAGCATCATGGCGGATTTGACGAGTTGGGGGCAATTCGATAGTTTGGTCACGGCCGGGATAGGCATGTTGGATGGAGGTGGGTACGGTGGGGATGCTGGGTTTGGTTTTGGGCTTGGAGGGTAGGTAGAACCGATGTGATGATGCATACTGAGGAAACGTGAAATACCGAAATCCCGGGTGAGGTAGGGCAAGCCAGAGGATGAAACGGGCCAACTCCTTCCAATAGACCTTGAGCTGAGTGCCACACGGATTGACGGTGCACCAAAGATTCTTATAGAAAGCCGTAAATGTTCGCTTCATACTGCTCATGCACGTCCCATTCGTTCCATGCATCGCACGTCATTCCATGCATCGCACGTCTGAACCAGCGGTCCCCATATCATGCTGTCCCTTCGACCCTCAGCTCATGCCAGGTCTCCAGCCATCATATCTCCCTGCAAATGCATACCCCTCTCGTCCTATCCTTCTTATCTAGCACCCACCCCTCAGCGCAAGCACCAAATGCAGCGTCGCGCCACCCTCAAGCTGGTAGTCCTCGGCAGACTTCTCGTCGGACCTGTCCACCCCATTGTATTAGTCCACGTCCACATCCAAATCCACGTCCCACCCTTGTTCCTCTCACGTCCTTCTTCCCCTCCCTGGTGCCTCCGCGGGTAGGACACACTTACATCTGCTTCCCCCCGTAAATCAAGCGCTGCTGCGCAGGCGGAATACCCTCCTTCTCCTCGACGCGCTCCTTTATCCGCGAGACCTGTTTGTCCATCAGCACTGTGTCCTGCACCGGTACGGACCTAAGGGATGGGCGGACGGAGAAGAATCTCGAAAGGTAAAAGACGGGATGGCGGGCGAAAGGGCGGAGAGCGAGGCAAGCGTACCTTGTAGTCGGGTTCGATGTCGAGCTCGATTTCCTTGCCCGTCAGGGTGCGCACTCTGCGGTTGCGTTAGTAGGGCGTGGTATATGGGAGGGTGCCTGCTGGATGGGTGCCTGTCTTGGGCAATACGGAGGCTGGACTGGCGGCGAGGACGTACTTGATCTGCATGGTGGGCCGTGTGCAAGGAGCAGATTATGTGTGTGAAGTGCGCTTCGAGCTTCGCAGGAATGTGTGAAGAGCGTGAAGAGCGTGAAGAGCGTGAAGAGCGTGAAGGTTGGCGGTGAGACGGTGCCGGTGTTTGTGTGTGCTTGGGTGTGCTTGCGTGTTTGAGGACCAGGCAGAGACGCGGGCGCCTCATAGTGGGGCTTCGACAGCGTCAGCCGCGGGGCAGACGCTGTGGCGCGTGCGTGCGGCGCAAGGTCGATACGGCCTTGGCATCAAGTGTGCCAAACCCCATCCCACCTCGATCCCAACTCTCACAACGAGCCCGCGCACGATAAGCTCGACCGCTATCCTCTACCCCTCATACACACCAGGCAGCCTCGTCCACTCTCTCACCTCCCCAAACACCAGATTCCTCCTCGTGTAACACAAGCCACCCAATGCTAGCACGCCCCCAGCCATCTCACCCCCCAGCGCCCTAGTCGTATTCCCTCTCCAATCACCGCCCACAATCACGTACCGCAGCGCTAAACCTGCAAACACGTACATCTGAAACACAAGCACACCGCAGACTTACCAAAAATATCAACCTTCGCAGTAACCACGCCCAGCGAACCGAACCAGATGTGGGCCCGCTGGCCATGCCAATCGCATTCAGGATTCTGTCTCAAAATATACACAAGCCGAGGGACCCGCATCGCCTGAAGGCTTTGCGGGTTCCCCAATGCAAGCCCTTTCCCTGCCGCGTGTATCTTCGGCGAGAGGAGTCGGCTGGCCCTAACCAACCCCCCCCCCCCCCCCAAAGGTATATCTACAATCGCTGTGGAACAATGCTGCTAAAGCGAGCATTTCCATAGTAGCCCCTCGATCGAAGCCGAAAATGACCTCTATGTTGCTCCAAAACAAGCCCGTCGCGGGCGCTGTAAATCGGGTATATGGTGTAACAAATTCAAGCAACAGGTAGAAAGCGACCCGGATCCTGGAACAAAAGAAACCCATGTTGAAATGCAAAAATTGTTGAAGGCAGCAGTGACTGAATGACCAAAGTCCATTCTATGATGAAAGCACAACCGAATGCATCGACCGACCGCTGTGTTGGAATAGAAAATGCCGAATCGCTGACTGGATCCGAGATGCAACCACGTCGTCCCTGGACAAACCATGCTCCAGACGGTATCCAACACCGTCTAGGGAAGTATGATGCAAAGCTGCCATGTGAATATGCAAAGCTTAGAATAGTTCCGCGTGCAGAGAAAAAGCCGTCGCCGAATCAGGTGAGGGTGGGCAAAGACATTTGCTGTACCCTCGGACCTCGTATGCGAGACATCTCGGATAGTCGCTGTTGTACGACGCCCACTTGTCGTGGCTGGCAGAAACCATGGCACCGTTTCTCTGGATCCGACTGCTGCATTCAGTCTGCACGCCGCCATCGTTGGCACCGCGCTAACAAGCTGGAGAAATCCGTCTACGCGTAAGCAGCTTGTACACTAACATGCCATCTTGTGTTTCAGATCTAGCCATGGGATATGGGACTTGAGAAGCTGACGAGAGCACCTGTGTGCACGCGACTACCTTGACCGGAACGAGGGATTCCATCAGCGGAAGCGATGACAGCAGGTCTAAATATGACAGCCCTTGAATGGATTAAAGCAGAGGTTGTATGAGTAATAGAACCGAAACATGAGGGACTCAGAACATCCGACATGAGGGGCTCCTGGCGTCTCCCCGAGGAATAGCCGAATTGATAAATTGTGCGACGGATACAAACCACCGCAATCACGACAAACCGTCTCGACAGTAATTTCCTAAAATTACCTGGTAAAGTTGTTGGTCCGTGCGACATGCGTGATTTCGTAGTCGAGATGAATAACTCTGCTGCGTGGTGGAGCTCATTTCGCTTGCAATGCCCGCATTTTGCGTCCGAAAGTGGCGTCATTGTGCAAACGAGCTTTCATCAAAGATTCTCTTCCTGAGTGATGAAATCCGGAACTGGAACCGGCGCTGGGAATGAATTGCAGGGCTATTGTCCTCCAGGTTCCCGTTTTGGCGACGGTGCAAACCTCCGATCCAGCTGCTGATGTGGCCCAGATGATCGTGTTTCAGCTTGATATGACATGGATGACGCCGATTGCACATGTTGCCCTTTCCCGGTACCTTCACTTCGTAACGGCGTCGGTACGTACGAGGATTCGCGTTGGTGAAGCTCTTCGGGTCCGCGCTGTGGTGTCTGGAATCGAAATTCGCTAGGCTCGTGTTGTTGCGCACTAGCTTCGGCATGTCCATGTGTTGAGATGGTCCCGCGACGGCTTATAGCACCACTGCGCCCTTCTGGCCCCCGTGTAGATGCATCAGAACGGGCTCGGGTATGTCCTCGTCTTCCTGGAGTCGAGGTGGAAGACGTTGATACGTGCGAGAACGACGGCGAGGTGTATGTTGGCGGCGCTGTTGTGGGAGGTGGCGGGGCGGCGTGGCCGCCTTGCGCTTTACGCTTCTTGGGAGAGCTGGTGTAGTCTGGGTCAGACGCATGAGAGGTGGCACGTTGACGAGGAAGGGGTATGGGCGAAGCTTTGTATTTACCTGAAGGAGTTGCAGGTGGATTTCCACTTGTTGATTTCTCTTGTTGGGAGTTGGGAGGAACCCAGTGATGAAAGTAAATCGAAGGCGAAGATTGTTGTTCTTGCTGAGAAGACTGTGTCTGCTGAAGCTGCTGTACGTTGGATGATGCTGCCGGTGGCTGTTGGATATGCATCTCGTTCGTAGTCAGCCTAGGGAGCTGCGACTGTGGAGGGGGCCGGGGTGCGGATGTGGGTGCACCGACTTGCGCAGCTCTCGCTCTTGGGGACATGTTTCCTGCAGTATATGGAGACTGGGAGAACGCGCCGTGTTGAGGTTGCGACGGTAAAGGCTGGCCCGGAAGAACCGCCGTTGGGGGTAGAACGGTTTGCGGAGTCTGCGGTTGACCACCGTAAGCTCCTGGTTGTGTCTGACCGATTAACCTCGTTTCCCTACGAAGCTCTGGAGACAGTTGAGCTTGCGCTTGCGCCTGCGCCTGACGCTGGGCAGCTTGAAGCTCAAGCTGGTGGTCTCGCAGCATGTCGGCACTGACGTTCGCGAGGCTACCCCCTCCCATTCCTGCGAAGATCATGGGGATAAGATGTGGAGGCACGCCACCCTGCAATGACTCTCGAAGCATGGATTGTTCAATTTGGCGCTGTTGAACCTTGAGATCTTCCTGTCGCGTTCTTTCTTCTTCTTGTCGCCTCTTTTCTTCCTCAGCCTTCGCAGCCAGCCAGTTCTTCATACCATCTTCAGCGCCCTGCCATTGAGCAGGGGCAGGCGGAAGTGCACCCATTGGTTGAGAAACGGAGGAACCACGTGCGGGTTCTGGCAAGGTCATTGCCGAAGGTGGAGGGAGTCCTCGGTGAGGGGTTCCCATAATTGAAGACGCACTGGCTGGCTGTGAGGTATACAGTACGCCGTTGTGTTTAGGTGAGAATCGAGCGGACGCAGGCAGGATGGTAGTCGGAGAGTAATCATGAGTCTTGAATTCGAATTCGGACTTTGGTGGTTTAGCCAACGTGAGCAACATTGGAGATAACAGAGCTTGCGCGAAAGATTTGGTTGAGGGGTGTGGACATCGAAATGACTGGTTTGGAAAACTCCAGATTTCCAAATTCCTGAAACGGACGGGGGAGCATACGTACTTAATCAGATGAGTTCCTCTAGAAGCAACGTCCAACTACTGCCCAAGGCACCTCAGCCGTTGCCCTGCAGACTGGGCTTAATGGCCGCAGATAGAAATGAACCGCTTTGATTCGCGGGTAAAAGCGAAGCTAAAGAAAGCAAAGGGATGGACCAAACGTAGAGCTCGCTGGACCGAAGATCTCGACCAGTTGTGGCTCGCGACCACGCGGGCAGGTCTGAGCGATCACGCCTAGAGTGTGCTAGGGTACGGAGGAAGGAGTGAGTTTGGCGGAGAAGGTTGTAACGAGTGTACAAGAAGGGAGAAATGGCCGGAAATAGTTGACCAACCGGTGAAGATGGCTTACCGTAGCCAACGATTGTACGGTTCGAGGGAGCGGCAGGCCGCGCAGCCAGGACAAGCTGGTGCGTGGCGGCGTTCAGCGGGCGGCAAGTGGGAATGAGTAGCAAGGATATGCATGAGCTTCCAAGTTGCCGTCAGCAAGTGAGGGATGGAAAGGTCCGCGGTGGGCAAGCGTACATAGTCTGACGTGCCGAAGAAAGCTCCCGCCGCTTGCATGGTCTGGTAATGTATGCCAGCTCGGGCCTGTGGCGCTAGCATCGGCCACACAACTACTTTTTGACGTGCGTCTACGGTCTAGCCAAGCGGAGCAGCATTTCACGAGGTTTGATGAGCCTTGTGCTAAACTGGCGTGGGCATGGACGTTCCCACTTGAATGTGCATGTTGGCGGGCGTGTCGCGTCAAGCATCTGGAGGATTGGCCCTGGAGAGCGTGCAAACGGACTGAAGAACTGATGCTGCCCACCGTTACTCTGCGAAAGTCGCCTATCGGATCTCGCAGAGCAACGACCGCCCAATATGATTCGCATTTAAAAAAAGGTTGGAGTTTGACAGTGTTGCGGCGGTAGAATGCACCGACCGCTTCTATGACAATGCTGTGTCCATGGCCATGGGGTACGAAGTTGCTGAACAAGCATTGAATACGGTCATCTCAGCCATGTGCTGCTGCTGTTGTTGTCGACTGCTTCTGGACTCGGCATGCCGCTGCCGACCAGCCTGCTTTGGGCATCGTGGCTGGTGGAGGCGAGGCTTGTGGAATAAAAAGACGGCCGGGTCGACATGGGCTCAGACCTGGACCGACAGACAGGGTCGAACGTTCGGCAGGAAGCGAATCTCTCTTCAAGATTACCGCCCGCTGCACGGACTCCAGCAGCCCTCTTTCGAGCACATGGACGTTGCTCGAGGCTGCGTGAAAGGAAATGAAGGATTATGCTCCCGTCAGACCTTGAATGTGTGATGGCCTAAAGGAGCAGCGCGAAATGAAATTTGCATTTCTGTGGAGCCGCGGTGTATCAAAGCGAAACTGTCGACGAAGGACACGCTGTGCTTAGTGTCTCCATAGACGCGCTCCTGCAGCACCGACAAGTGCACGACCCGAACAGGCAAAGCACATGCCGTCGAATCCTAACCGCTAACCGCTGATCAACAGGTGTTTTGTCTGTAAGAAGCACCGCTGTGGCACACAAACACCTTGTCAACCTGTCAGCCTTGGAGAGACCTTGTGGTGGATCGACGCACCGCGGTGGGCGGCAGGCAAATCGATAAGTGAAACGATCAATGGACTGACACCAGCAGGCCGGCCGAGCGTTACATAGGGCGCCGCTGGAGATGGGCGGGGTGTTGATCATCGCACGCTGCGCTCTAGTCCTCGTGCGGACAATGACAGCGCGCCTCTTTTGCCAGCTTGGTGCAGTCGAAGTGGGACGCACCGCCCTAGACCGACAGTAGTGAGGGGCTACTCGTGAGATTTGGGTTGCGCAATCACCGAGAGCCTGGCACCGGTCTGAACGATCGACTGAGCGTTAAATTTCCGTGTCTGCGCTACCGCCTTGCCTGATTCTGCAGCGCCGGGATCTACTTGAAACACAGTGGCGCCCTAAATCAGTCCAGAGGATCTTTTGCACGAGATTTGACTCGCTGGTCTAGACGCGCACCAATCAGCCACCCCTGGACATCGATGTGTGTGTTCGGTTAGCCTCCGCCCGGACTTGTATCCGTGAGTGCTTGGCAATTTCAGTGTACCTTTACTCTGTATAGAATTGCGTAGTTCGCTAGGCTCTGATTAGGGGCCGGTACAGTAAGCAGAGGAGGGATGCCCCAGCGACGCTCCAGCCTTGGTCGTGAAATTAGACGTGGGGATATGATGAAATGAGAGGAACTGGAAACCTGTTTCGACGCGGCGCGACCGCTTCCAGCTGCTGTATCAAGGCCTCATACCCGATTCGGGTCTTGAACTGACGCGAGCTGGAAGCTTGTGCACGTGTACAAACGTGCTTCATCTAACGTATCAAGACCGAAATCAATTGTAGCGAAGGCGGAGAGAGAAGCCGAAGCTTATTCCTCATCACATTGTGACGTAGAAGACGACGCGGATTAGGCCTTAAGACTCGTCGGGTTTAGGACAAGCAGTCACGTTGGAGCCAGAGCTGAAATGCTGGAGGAATGGGAATTGGAAAGCCTGTAGATAGCCTGTGGTGATGCGTACTACCATGACTGTTGATATCACAGGCTGTTGAACTTCGACCTAAGCTTTTTGCAAAGCGGCCTTCAGTTTGTTCAGAAAATTTGTAGCGACCGTGATTTCGCCAAAGAACTTGGACCACGGTAAGCTTGGCACTTGTTGGTTAGTTGAAGCTCAGTCGGGGATTCGGTGGTAGTAGCTGGCCGCGATGGGATGTGCGTACGTAGTCGTTGCACAGTAGATGCGGTGGAGTTGAGTAGGTGAGCCGATGGAGGTCTCGTCCACCTTCAGAAGGGCCGGCCAAAAGCTAGCTATGCAACTTTGCAAGAGGCTTACCGCGTACCAAGGTACGAGTAATCGCGTATTCCTCAAGAACAAAGTCAGCATGGTGAAGGCAAAGGTAAGGCGAATACTCACCCCGCCACGTCAGGTACCCACAGGTACCGCGCACCAACGTGGCCCGGCTCCACCTTCGCAATCGCATTCTCGCAATTGTAGCCTCCACTTCGGCGCGCAGTGGCAAATCCGAGAACGGTAGGGCGTAGACCATACCGCGTGCGTCCACCCGCGCCGCAGCATTCAGCTCCTCCATGGAGCAACCGCCTCGCCGATCGTCTCGCCCCATCTTGCAACAATCATGCCACTGATCAGCGTTACCCGGCTGCTCCATCCGCTGCTAAATTTGTCGCCTGAAAAGGCTAACGGAACCGTGAGGCTAGCAAGAGCAGCCGAAAGCTGAACACTTGTGAAAAGTGGTGTGTGGATACTGCTTTGTGGAGGCAAACTCGACGCGCAGCCGATGTGGTGGCGGTGAGGGGCACAGACGACCCCCACTTTTCCATCCGACAGCTCCCTTCCTAAATCAGCGGTGCACCCGCGTGCCTCGTAGCTTTTTGCCTCCGCCAGTACGCACGGTATGACCGGTCGATGTAACCAGTGTTCGTTGCTAACAATAGTCACAAATGTGTCAATCCATCGTAAGGCCGAACTGGCGTACCTTTCCCACTGCCGGTCTGGACACTGTTGTATTAGGAAAGAGTTGCTCAACAGTAAGTCAGTACGAGTATAGAGCATGCACATTACGATTCATTAGAGTTTGGCCTTTTGACAGTGATGAGTCGAGCGCGCGTATACTCTGTCCAAGCTGCTATTAGAGATTATCAACTACAAGCTACTCCCATATATGAGGTATCAATATATCCAGACTTCATCATGGCATAATCCAACGTAAGGAAAAGGTATCGTGTAAACAAACATGCCGCTAAATGTGCCCATAACAAAAGAGACTTCGTATGCTGTAATGCCTTCAGGTATGCAAACAAAACAAAGTGCGCAGCCCCATTCGTTGGCAACAATCGTCCGTAACAGTATGCCCAAATGGTCCGTCTCCGGTCCGAGACAGGAAACGTGATCAGCCAAAGCGTAGTCGCTTGTCAAGAAGTAACAATTAAGCCTCGAATGGGAGGTTAGTAAGAAATGCCACTCGCGTAAAGTCGAGAAAAATCCCGGATCCGACAATGTGACAACCACGCTAGGTGCACGCGACCGTCAAGCCACTGATCTCAGGGATCGACACCGAATCCCCGGTAGTCTTCCTCAAAAGAGCAAGTTAATGCGATCGAACGTTCCATCCTACCGAAGAACAGATGTGGCTGGCGGTTAGCAATATTTGACCTCAACGGAATGAAGATGTGAGGCTTTCAGTTTGCATTGGCTCGCTTCTTTCGAAGCTTGTATTCCGTTTTCGCCACCCTCATAAGAAGGTTGTCGTCCTTGATAGGCACCCAGGAAGTCAACACCTTCATGGCGTTTTCGAAATCCGAATCAAGCAAGATCTCCCTGGTTGCATCGATGAGTGCAGCCGAGGTAGCATGCAGGATGTCCAGGTCTCCACTGAACTTTGAAGACTTGTCATTGGAATAAGAAGCGTCGCCTAACAGCATAAACACGTCCCATACGCGGAGTTGCGCGGGAAACGGTAACGAGTAGTTGAATAGAGTTAGGTACCATCGCGTCCCGTAAGCGGTTGAGGTAATCCCCATCTCATCCTGATTCAATGTTAGATCAGGCTCCTAGAAAATCGTTCAGCGGAGGGAAATGCTCACCAACTTCTTCGCTACGTCCCCATTACGCAGCCAGTTCTTTTCAAAATCATCCAAGGCTTCCATTAAACCCCCAAAGCCAGATTCGTAAAGTCGTTCCAGACCTCGAAGCATCCACAGTCGGACCAACATGACAAATGCTCGGTCTTCTTCAAAGTAGCATAAAAGCGTTGCTGCCAGGGCAGCCATCCCCTGAACATATCCTGTCTCTGGTAGATACAGAGACATGGCATGGAGCACACGAAAGAGGAGCCGTTGTCCTCCACGGTACCTTCTGCGGAACATGATGTGCCGATTGATGGTTCTCGGTACATCGACGTCGATCTGCATGTCGTCTGCTGAATTCTCGTCTTGTAGCTCGTAGAAACTGGAAATCAATTCCTCCTCGGTAGGACTGTCCTTGTCGGCCTTTGCACTCGCAGCGAGAAAAGCATACCACGCAGTGGCTCTCCAACGGTCGGGAATGCCCTTCCATGTTCGAGAAATAATTTTGGGATCTTTGACGTCAAATTCAAACATCATGCCGCCGCTCTTGGCTCCACCCTGCACCACCTTTGCCATTCTTCGCCATTTCTCTTCTCTTTCAATCTCCTTTGCTCTTGCCTTCTCAGCTGCTTTACTGCCTTCTTGCTGCTCAGCAACCTCTGCAAGGCCGGGAGGCAGCCTTAGCATATCGCTGGCCTCGTCGAGCAATCTCCGGTCTCTGTTATGAGGCAACCGGTTTGCCGCTTGGCGAAATGGTCTTTGAGGCGTGCTTCGAGCGGTACGGCTGGACATGATGGATGCGGGATGTCTGGAGGATTTTTGCGATCGTCGTCTCTTCGGCGCATCGGTTCCTGCAGTCGCAGAGCGGGCCTTTGACACACTGCGGCCCAAGCCTCTCCTTCGGGGTTCCTCAGATACCAGCTTGAGCGCCGTTGATACGCGTGGTATGCGGGGTTCGTCTGGTCCGTCCTTGCCTTGGCCAATTCCCGAAACGCGCAATGTCGTCTTCTTAGGAACGATGAATCCGTATCGGTCAACCTCTCCACCCTCCAATTCTGACCAATCTTCGATGCCACCAGCAGCCTCGTTCGGTTCTTTTGCTATGACCACACTCTCCCTCCTTGAACTCACCATGGAGCTCGACTCGGCTCTGCTTCCTTCAGCGGCCAGCGACGAGCTATTAGCCGGCGTTCCAGTCGCACTGCTGTTGTAGGCGAAGCTGTTTTGCCTGCTTTGTTCCTCCTCTCCCTCTACATCGTCCCAATTGGCAGCGCTTTCATTTCCGTGCTGGTACATGGAGCGCACCTTCCGCGACAGCATCATCTCATCGGTAGACAGCACACGATTGCTGACCACCCTGCCTCTGGCCGAGAGGCGCGACGATGAACGCGGGATGGCACGGGGCGTGATGGGCGCAGAGGGCTCCTGCTGCTTCTGTGCCTGCGCCTTGTCCCGTTCATGCTGGCGGGGTGCTGTCGTCGCTTCTGTTTCTGGAGGCGCGGCGGGTGCGCCTTCCGCAACAAGCCCCAGTTGCTTGTTGACCCTATTTGGCCGCTTTCCACCAAGTAGCATGCTGCCCCGCTTCGAGAAGGAGATCTGTGTGGGCGAAGTAAGGTCGTCGAAGGCGCCCGTGGGGATGACCGTGTCTATGCCCTGGAAATCTTCGACTGCGTCCTGGCCGTCGCTACTCGGGATGCGGTGTAACGAGCTGCTGGATCGCACAGCAGGCTCATCTTGGACAACGATGGCGGGCAGACTCGGCGTTTTACGTAGGCTGGTAGGCGTCGAGGGCGCATTCGCTGCTCCAGGGTCGGTGCTGGTTGTAGAGTGAGAAGACGCCAAGGACTTTGCGGAGTCGCGTCGAGCATCATCCTCGGTGAGCAACGTCCGTCTTATTGCATCTTTCGGCGCCGGCGACGTCTTGGGCCGCCGCACGCTGCTGAGCCATGCACGCTGCTGCTGCGGTGGTGCTTGGGCTGGGGGTGAGGACGATGACGCCGACAGGGAGCCCTTCACCGTCGCGTCGCCTCTGGGGGCGCGCACAGCCTCGTTCATGGTCGAGGCGTCAAGTAACTTTCATCCGGGATGGCGTCGCGCTCGCGTCGAAAGGAGATGAAGGGGCACAACGTGCGAGCAGACTGATATTTCTCTCACAGCGGCACAGCAATTGTACGACAACGAGAGTGCTGGAAGTTGCAACCCGCACAACACGCACAAATGGGCAGTGGGGAGTGCATGCGATAGCAACAACGACCCGACACAAAGATCCTCCCTGAACAATGTCTGGAAAAGGGGTCGCTTGCACATCATCGTGGGGCCTGCATGTGAATTTCCCCATGCGAACTTTCGCGACGGCTCGTCTATTGGCTCCTGCTGATAACCGAAAGCCAATCCTCGAGATGAGGCTAGACCTGCGAAGTTTTGGGATCGTTGCCGTCGTACCGTTTGTTCATCTCTCTGTGCTGAGCGCATTGAATGACTGTAATTGTACACTCCGTTCTCACGAACACCAATTCGTGGAGCATTTTCAAGTGATTCACACCAACATTACAATCGGTACACCCACCAGCTGAGGACCAATCTACGTAGACTTTTTTGTCTTCCACCGCCACGATTCCGACGGACTTTGCAAATGCATGCACCATCAGAGATATGGATCAACAGACTCGTCTTGGCAGGGACCACGATGGGCCCAGTGCGGGGCTCTCAATAGCGGCCGTTGGCGTTGTCTTACCTTTGGACGTTGCCCCTTGCGGGATCTTGAGCACCTGTTGGACAAACATCTCACGATATTTGAGACTCCCGTGTCGACGGGGCACAGCTTCCTTCCACCCAGCACAAGGGTGATCTGGCCAATTTCAGAGTCTCAATCCGAGGAATCTGAATGATAATACCAACATTGCAACATGGCCGATAGTAGGGTTCCCTCTGAGCCATCGGTGGAAAGCATTCCGGACCTGCACCATAATCTCAAAAGCACCATGCGTTCCGTGGTACCAAAATATTGCTTTTGCGACTTGCATGAGCCTCGGTATCAAGAGTTCCAGAATGCCACCTCACAACAGGAACAAGAGACTATTGAAGCTGTACATGTATGGGTTATGATTGTTATACAACGGTAACGACTAATCGAGGGCCCGAGCAATTTTCGGCTAAGGCTTGTAGAATCGAGGGAAGAACTCGCGTATATCGTTCACCATCTCCTTTGGACACTCCATGCATGCAAAGTGGCCACCGTGATCCTGCTCTTGGGCGCGTCAGTTCTGCCTCACTCGCACTATCTGGGTGGGCATCGTACCTTTGAAAAACTGCAAATTCGTCGTCGTCGTTTCCGCACCTTTTTCAGGAACAGGAAACGCATCGTAGGGGAATGTGCTCACGCCCAACGGGACCCTGATCAAATTCTTTTCCTTTGCATTGAACTTGGTATACACCTCGTGCCGCGCGTTGTTGTAGTAACACAACATCGACGTTATGATCGGCGGCGGAGTGAAGAAATACAACGGCAGCATCGTGCACACATCGTGGTTGAACTGCTTATTCTCCAGGGTAGCCGTCTTCAAATTCGGATCCGCGAGCTCCTGATACTCCTCACCAATGAACATCATAAATGCCAACAGGATTGTCGTTGAACGCTATTCCTATCGTCTGCGGCCGCGTGCGCATCTCGATCGCATACCTCGTGTGGCCTTCCATGAGCGGCTTACCGATCCACCATTGTGCGCGGTCCATGGCTGCTTGCTCTTTCTGGTTCAGCTTGTAGTCTTTTGGTGGCGCTCCCGGACACATTGGTGTGGACGGCTTTACATGCATCGTACCTGCCAGAACCGAGCTCACGTACGACCCAATGGCCCCAGTCTCCTGCTTGCGCAACGTAGGTTTTGTACCCGAGCCGCTTCATCAGGACATCGTATATCCGCGCGGTATCCTGTAACGTCCAGCCTCGCGGAGCGCCCTGAGACCAGCAGGATCCCGGCAGGGAGGGGACTACGAGATCGAATGATGGTTGATCAGAACCTGACGGCTCTAGCAGAGGATGCATTACATTTTGGAATATGTCGTTGTGAGTTGACAGGTGTTTACCAACCACAGCAGAACTTCACGCACTCGAAGAACGTGCTTGGCCAACCATGTACCAAGAGCAGCGGTATCGCCCTTTCCGATCACACCCTAGCCTTCTCGTGAATGAAGTAGACCTTCAGGTTCTCGATCTCAGTGGTGTAATGATACCACTTTGATATCTGCTTTTGCGCGTCCGGCCAGGAGAAATCGTTCAGCTAGTAGTTGTACAACTTGTTAGTCCACTCCAGCGAGGGTCCTAAGCCGCTTCAGTCAGATCTCGCCCCCGACCTCCTCCACATGAACACGGACGAACTGACCATAGTCGTCATCCGCGTCCGGGACAACAGGGATCTGGGGCAACCTCGTATCCTTGAGTTTCCGAAATAGACGATCTACCTCATCCTGGGGGACGCTAGGGTCGAAGGGCTTGATTTCGGACATCTTCACGTCTTTCTACGCAGCACTTTTGGATGAATGAGGTATGTTGAATGCGCACACGCCGGATATGTGTGGTTAGGACAACCCCAAGGTCCTGTACCTTCTCGCGGCAACAAGTCACTTTTTATTCCCTCCATTCGATCACTGATGTATGATTCTAGTCAATCATTTAATGACATAGTGGCGAATCAGTGAGAGTCGGATCGCGGACGCGTTGGAGGGGGCTCCGCCCCCCCCCGCTTGAGGTAGGAGGCAATGACGCAATGCATCAACACTAACATCAGACTTTCGCAAGGCGTTTCACGGAATCATAATTCTAAATATGGGAGATTTTTTTCTCATCGAGCCGTTCTTGAATTCTGTGCCCTGCATGAGCCCAAGCTGAGGCATGCGCCGTGTTCACTCGGCCATCTACACGCGATACGACCGCGGATTCATCTGTAGGACCACATAGCACCTTCACATCGGCAAGCCGATGTGAAGCACTACAGATCAAAAAAAGACTGTGTTAGACATCTCCAAGATCCATCCTGGGGCATCATACAAGGCGAGAGTGATAAAAAGCCGGTGATGTATCCGCCCCGTGTACACACAACTACCACAGTACTCTAAATCTAAGCTCGTTTGGCCCTGTACGCATGCTCGGTCACACTTCTGTCAAATCGAGGGAACTATGCCTGAATTCACGAAATCGAAAACCAAATCAGGTAAGCTCGGCCATATACTTTTCGGCCACGTATACTTCTCGGCCACCCTAACTAAGATAGCCACACTATTTTGAATCGCGATTTTTCAACGACAACAATTATATTTGCCACTTAGTACACATAGACTTAAGAGTAAGCGCTGCTGCTGCT
>ML976657.1:438840-548259 GCA_010015655.1 Bimuria novae-zelandiae CBS 107.79
GTTGGCTTCTGCAATAGCTTTGCCTGCTTTGCCAAGCACTAAGCGGGTGCTTCGTGAGAGAGATTCTGACAGTAGAAGTTGCTGCTAAGCCTTATATAGGGCCTGTGAGCTTCGTGGGGTGTTAAAGACTTGATCTAATCGATCTGATGTTTGATAAGCTGCGGGAGGAGTAACTGGTCGGCCAGTTACTTAGGATGACAGTAGTACAAGGCCTGGGTTGTATGGGCAGAGTCCAGAAGCCCGCCAGCCAGCTTGTATAACACGCTCTAATAGCGCTTCTTCCCTTGCCTTGTTGTATAATACAACAAAACGCTCTTTCTTAATTAGGGCTGCGTCATCAAGTGCAGAGAGAGCTCGGATCTCATTGCGATAGCGTGTCTTGAGTACAGAGAAAGGAGCAAGATCTAGAGGCTGTAGCAGGTGTGAGGCGTGCGCTGGGAGGTATAGTAGGTGGATCTTGTTGACCTTGCAGAGCCACATGAAGTCAATTGGTGTGTGCGAGCCATGGCCATCAAGAATGAGCAGACGATAGCCGCCAGAGGATGGTGAAGTATTTGGTATAAAAATACGCTGTAACCATTCATATCCGATCGAGTTGGACGTCCAGCCGTTCTCTGACGTTGTGTAGAGCCAATTTGGTGTGCCTTGTGCTGGGAACCAGGTAGATTGCAGATGCTTGCCTTTGAAGATGACTAGGCATTGAAGCTTGACGCCGGTGGCTGAGATGGTCTCAATAATAGACACCCACTCGCGATCCTCTGGAGATTTGATATAAGCTTTCTTCTTTAAAGAGCTTGCAAGCACCTGGGCATTCGTACATACCCCTAGTGCGCACCCTGTCTCATCCATATTCCATATATCCTCGTATTATATCCCTAGCTCTATTCTTGTCCGCTCAAAAAGCACAAGAAAGGCCTTTATAGTGTCGTAGTTGGCTGCTGTAGTTCGTGCGCTCTCAATTGTTCGGCCGACTATAGATGCGACGCGTGGGTTGCGGGCGATGAAATGGGGTATCCATAGTTGCCCAAGAGGCTCGTAGTCCCCGTTCATGCGGAGGAGCCGGGTGGCCATTTCTCGTACACGAGGATGGGAGGGAGGCTGTGCGCGTGCGTCCTCATCGAGTATCCAATCTACTAGAAAGGCCTCTTGTTCTGGAGTCAATCGCTGCTGTTGGTGATGAGCTATCGCGTGAGGTCGGCGGCCATTGATGCGCTCTTGAAGTGATGATCGGGGAACACCGTACGCCTTAGCAGCTTGTCACTGGCTTTTAAAAACACCAGCATTAAGATCGCGGATAGCATTAGCAAAAGCAACCTCACGAGGATCCATTTTGAGTATGTGGCGTTAAAGTATAGAGCGTCAAAAATAGAGTAACGCGTTGTGGTGGGGTGGCCGAGAAGTATATGTGGCCGAAAAGCATATAGCCGAGCTTATCCGACAACCGGAACGAGACTCGACAAGTCCCAACAGGTACGTGTCGCTGTCGATGCTTCCAGTTCTGGGCCGTCGGAGACTCTGCCGCGGAAATCAGGTTTTGCAGGGCTGAAACAAGTGCATGAACCGCCTTCGTGTGCCGGAAACTCGCTGTCACGGACATGAGACACGGCACGGTAGATGGACCGCGTACGGCTGGATCCTGGCCTCGATCAACATCATGTACACGACATCTGGATTTCGTTGAGAGTACGAAGGATAATAGCTTAAGGATGTGTAAGCGTATTGTGGGTCAGTTTTCGACTTCATTTTTTTTTTTTTTTTTTTTTTTGGGACGTGGATGAAGGCGACGATTAAAGATGTAACATTACTGCATGTCTAGTATAGAGAACGTATATCTATAAGATAAACCACTCGACTTCATGCTAATCCACCCGGGTAATTGCCAGTGCTACATTAAATATGCCAGTAGTCCGCGATTTCTCCCTAGCGTATCGAGACCCGTGCCTAGATCAAACTGATGCCAAAGATCGTCGCTGCTGCCACCCAGAGCGCATGCCCATACCGCAAGCTCAAACTGACAGCTCCGTTCCCAATTTCGCCCTGCGCCGTGCCCCCAGCGGGTGTACCGCCGTTCCTATTCCCATTCCCATTCCCACCCCCATTCCCATTCCCATTCGCAACGCCCGGCCCACCGATCTGTCCCCCATCCTCCCTCCCAGCCGTCTTAATTGGGATATCCTGAAAAGGCTGGCCCGGCGGATTATTCACGCTGGCAACCAGCGCATTGAAGTCCATCATCGGGTTCGAAATCATATCGCAGCTCATGCGACCGCCATTCGCGCTCAGCGGCCCCGGTGCCGGCTTTGTGAGTAATTGCCTCGCGCTCGGGAACTGCTCGATGCTGTTGGTAACGGATATGGGGAGGTTGAAAACGCTGTAAAAGTCGCTGCCGTCCAGGCGGAAGTTCTGGTGGATCGAGATGTTGTATTCGCCTCGCGCGGTGGTGCCGATGTCTTCTTGCCCGTCGCCGACTAGGCAGTCCGGCCACTCGAAGTTGATGTGCTTTACCGTCTGGCCGGGCTCTTGGTTCATTATATCCGAGAATGGAGGTGTGTTTGTTGTTATATTAGATATGGTGAAGTTCTTGAGGAGCGTGGTGCTGGTCAGGAACATAGTGAAGTTGAACACTTGGGTGAGCGGATCGCTGATGTCTTTAGGTGGCACTGCGAGTTTGCCATCTCCGGAGACGTCGATGGCGACGTGGAGGAAGTCTCCGCCCATCGGCGTAAAAGGTTGAGGCTGTTGGAGATCAGTAAAAGCTACCATTGCATTATTGTACTGATTGTCCTGCAGAGCGCGTGTTCAAGCTCGAGCATTAGTGAAAGTCTTACAGCTAGAATTATCCCCAGTCCAGGTGTGAATATTCGCCCATTCACGATGTTGAACGCGCTCGTGTCCGGTTGGCCATTATTGTTCCCGTCTCTGTTCCCGCTCTGTCGCGTCATTATTCGATGCCGATTCTCCCACTGCCCCAGCATTTGTGCGTTGCCGCTCTCCCATATTAAACATAGCAGAGAAAACGAACAGAGAAGAGAGGGTAGTCTGATCATTGCTCAACAACGAAAACACATTCTCTCTCGCTAGCGAGGATCCAGAAACAACGACGAAGAGGGGGACGTGGGAAACCGTCAGGACATCAAGAGGGCAATGTGCCCACGGAACGGCTGGCTGCCTCAGGTTCACGCATGACATCAGCAGGGAATGACCGCCAGGCATCGCGTGCGTCTGTGCTAGCCGAGGTGCATATACGGCATGGATAAAGGGCAGGTAATTCGGTAGTTGGCTGGCTTTCGAAAATTGTTAGGCAGATGAACATGTGAGACATGGGTTGTGAGAGGAGTGTGGGAGACTGCATTGCAAGGCAATGCGAACGGGAAGGCGCTAGGCTCTATCAGGCAGATAGAATTGGAGACCTTCAACAATATCATCGCGGCGATTGTCCAACATCATTGCCAAAGTCGAGAGTCGTTTTCCAACTGAGAATCATGTGTACGAGATTAAGCCACTCCGCAGAATCGGATTAAGGGCTTTGTTTCTCGCAAAGACAGTCCTCGGAGTCGACACCGCATCGCACTTGAAAGCGTCCAGGTCTCCCGTCAAATCATTAAGCAGCGATGTTGAAACTACCGATTAAGATATATTCTGCGCTGATTAAACATATGATTAAGCCTCCAACGGCAAAGCCGGTTTGTAACGGGCGCTTACGGTCATATCCCAAATAATGCCTGTTAGCTACATTCTAAAAGTATCCCCAAGCAGACAATCAAAGGCCTATCTGTAAGCAGGTGGGTGGTATGTGTGAAGGTAGTATATTGTGTGTGTAATTGTCTGAGTTGCTCTGTGTGTTGTTCTGTGTTGTGTTGTGTGTACATGGAGTGATCAGAGGCTCGTATATAGAGATAGAGCTGACTCATGAGACTAGTGTCGTCATGTGACATATCTCTGGGCTGCTTACACTATCTAGCGGAGATGGTTCTTGATAGATTTTACTTTTACAGATAGAAAAGGAAACACAAGAAGAAGAGAGTCGCTTCATGGATTCATGTGAAATATTGTTCACATTCATTTGATAGAGACGATGAGGACGAACCTCACGGAGCAGACCATTCGAAGTACAGCCTTCTACCTCCCCTCATCCACCAGGTCATGATTTTCGATAACGTGCAAAGTCGCTCCCCATATAACTCGTTCATGCACCATCAAAAGGTAACTCCGTACCCCTTCCCATCTCCGCACTAAGAGAACCTCGGGAAAGTAGGGCTCGCCGGGCTCTTCGATTCATCCTCCCACAGGTTACCCACATAGCGATTGGCCACAGACTCCGGAAGACTCAACTCCTCCTCGGGTTCGGTGAAAGATACATAGCCCCACGGAGGAGACGTAGCTTCCTGGCGCCTGCGCTCCGCTTTCTCTTCCTTCTCCAACTCGTTCACTATCTTTGTAGCTTTCTTCAGGTGCGCCACGTTCTCGACGACCGGCTTCCGGGCCTCGCAAGACTCGCGATAAGCCACATACTTGTAGGCGCCGGTGATGGTGATGACGACGCAGGTGAGGCTGACGGCGCCAACACCCCACCCGTGAGGCGTGCCGAAGAAGGAGAGGTCGTTGTATAAGGCGGTTGCGTTGAACATGACAGCGGCGGCGACTATTAACTTAGTTTTGAGCGGGATCTCCTTGAGGATGTTCCAAGTGACCTTCGCGAGGACCTTGAAGAAGGTGGCGACGAGGTTCCAGATGTCGATGACTATACCACGAGCGTAAGCGTGGACTTTTGCCTGGAATTTCTGCGGGGGGTAGATATTGGTGTCGGTGGGAGCAGATGGCGCTGGGAAGCGTGCGGCGAACGCAGTATGTACAAAGTTATTCGTGGACGACATGATTGCTTTTTGAGTCCTGCTAGGCTTTGGTCGAATGTTTTTGTTGGCTGTGTAGTCTTTGTTTGAGAAAGCCGTGTAGTGTGTGATTGTGTATACGATTAAGCAGGCCGGCACAATTGGCAAGGCGTTCGGGAGCCGTCAGCAATTGGGGTGCCGGTTTATTCGGGTGCAGGTCCGTTTAAGTGAAAAATCTATATAAAAGCTTTGACAGGCAGCGACAAACGAAGCCAGGTAGTAGTAAGACAGTGACCTTCGCGTGCCTCTCTCTCTCAACAGGAACTGCCTATTCTCACCTGACAGCTTTCGTTCACCCGAAAACGACCTTTAGAGCTTCTCGCTGTCCAGCAATTATATTTGTGCGTCACGGCCCCACCCCCCAAACTTCCTGGAAGCTTTGGTAAGAGACCCGGGTTAGAGACTATTTATTACCTCCCATACGCGCATCTAGAGCCTTCATCAACAGATAGATCGTATCGAGCGTTCCACACGCCACACATTTTGCCCTCGCCATCCGCACCACATTCCCGACAATAGCTTCCACTTCCCTTTTTCTCCCCGCCTTTAAATCTTGCAGCATGCTCGGCTCTACTGGCCTCCCAAGAGCAATTCTCTTTGTTGCTCTCTCTCATTGCGCTTTCACCTCCTCTGTTGCTCTCTCCCATTGCGCTTTCACCTCCTCTGTTGCGATTTCGTAGCCATACGCCTTCGCAATGTCCCGCGTCTCGAGCATAACATCAAGAACGAAGTCTGTGGCACCGTCGGAGGATTGCATGAACTGCACATCTAAGCTCAGAGTGAGTGCGCAGATAAGATTCCAGGATGAGTTGAGAAGAAGCTTGTACCACCGCTTCACTTGTACGTCGTCGAACAGTGTAGCGGTGGCACCCGTGCTTTGCATCAACGATATGAACGCTTGTGCGCGAGTGTTCGGTGCTGATGAAGGGTAGCTTCCAACCTCTAGCTTTTCGACTTCCTTGTGCGTGACAACACCCGGAGGACCCAGCGCAGTTGCGCAATATGTTGCCACCGTAAGGATGGGATTCTCTGGAAAAGCTGTGGCATATTCTTCTTCAATACCGATACCGTTTTGGAGCAGCGCAATGACGGTATGGCCAGGTGTGATGACCGGTTTGATGATCTTGGGATAGATACCAGGTACCACTTTACACGTAAGAATCACGTAGTCGAATGGGTGAGGGTCCTGGGGGGGCGGCTTCTTCGCAGCTTCGCACGACGTGGGGCGCAACGTGGAGGCCATCGCCGAAGACGGTAGAGTTGATCGTGAAGCCCCTCTCCTTGACTACATCATAATTTGACCGACAGACTGCTGTGGTGGATACAATCTTAGAAAGCAGATCTGATGCTGTCAGCACTGTAAACGACATAAACTTGCTCAGGTTTACATAGGTAGACGGAGCCTACGCTGCCTACTCCGAAGAATAACACCTTGCGCTCTTGGCTTGTCATGCTGAGGAGATGTGATTTTGTGGAACACCACACTCCTGCACAGTGGAAGTCGTCATGATAAGACATTTCCGACTACGCCTTTTCCGACTACGCCTTTTCCGAAAGATTGCCCCGCCTCGTTCCACGGCCCCACTGCCAGAACTTCAAGTGCTCGAGCCAGCCAATGGATGATCACAAGTTATCCAATATAAACAAGAGCAGTGGAAAACATGTTGTGTTATTAGATCCTCTATCTAGGTAAAAGATTGTGCATTCCGCCCTTCGCCCAAGACAAAGGACCATGTGCTTGATCATGCTTCTGCTTATTCGCCTTCCTAGCATAAGACCACTCGCTCGCTCGAGATGCGACTTCTTCTTGTTTCTGGGACCTCTTCACCGCTAGAACAAGTGCTTGACGTTGCTGAGGCCCGATGCTCTGTAAGCCCATCTCATCCCTACGTGCAAGTTGACGGCAGCTCTGCTCTTTGGGCGGACGCGGAGAAGCTCGCTGGTCAGGCTTCGCCCACAGTGCCAGCTGTGTACCTCTTGCCCGCATAGCCTTTGCTCGTCTTTGCTGGGATACTCTCGAGGTCATTGTCTTGCCAGATGATAGGACAAGCTGGTTGTTGGAAACTCTGGCTAAAGCACTGTCCTCACCGTCGCTTCGCTCGTCCCAAAAGTCTAGTAGCTCCGGCTCTCGCTCTAGATTAAGCTTGCAGTGCCCTCTATCTCTCATGTGGCTCTGGATAGCGACCGTGGAGTCTCGTGCTGTCCCACAATACAAGCACTCGTGCCATTCCCGAACCTCGGTGGCCAGGTAGCCCAAGAATGACTCTAGGTCCGAGATCATGGATTGATCAGGTATGAACAATCCATGGTGTATGGACATGTGATCGAGGTTGCTTTCCAAACCCTCCTCGTTGTCGTCGAACTTCTGCGGGCAGAAGAGACATTGGTAAGGCGAAGCAACCTCCTTCTCCTCCTCTTCAGCAGTTACTTCCCTGTATTCTGTCTTTACAGGCGCGGATTCAAGTTTCACCTGAGCATTGAAGATGGCTAGTGATATTGGTGGTAAGGACGCAATCTTTCGTTTCAGATTGTAGACACTGTCTTGGTGTGAGCGAAAACCAAATTACGCACTCCTTAGTGAAATATACTGCCAAGAACTTTTCATGTGCTTTCTCTGTGCTTTACCATTGTCGAATGCGATCTGGCAGTTACTGCATGCCCATGATTGGCGCGAACCATGGATCGAAGATGGGAGGACATCGTTGCTGGTTGTTGCGGTTGTTGCTGTGGTTGTGTGTAATGCTGTAGTAGTCATAACAAAATTAAAGTGTTCGCTTTTGCTGAGGCATCAAGGCTCATGGAACATGCGTCTTTATATCTTCTCATCCACGACCAGCAAGTTGGCTGTGTTGTGTTAATGCGGCATAGCGTCAAATGACTCATTCGCGATCATAACCACAAACTCGCTTCGGACACAGCCACAGTCTTGATCGCCGCCATGATAGGTGCGTTCGTTCATCGAAAAGGTCCAGACAACTGCCATCCTAAAATATGCAGGAGTGTGTTGGAAGAGAAGGAGAGCCAGTGCATACCGTGTCTCGGCAGTCAGTGCGCAACATCACTCAATGCGCAACCCCGCGTGATAACGCACCTACTTTGACGCGCCACGACTCCACTAATATAGACCTAATTAACGCCGCGATAGCAGCAATCGAATTATAAATTTTTATTATTATTATATAATAAAATTATAAAATAATTTAGCGTTATATATTCTATATTAATACGTAGGCACTAAAGCATCACGCAAGCGTATATAATTATAAATACTAAACGCTATATACTTGGCCTATAATAAGAAAAGTAGCTTTTATAATATATTAAACGTTTTACTAAACGTGGCCTTCCTCCTATATAGTAAATAATACAGAACTTTGCATCCTATATTACTTCAAAAAACGTTAGTATATCTTAAAAAAACGTTAGTATATCTTAAATTAATTAACGTACATGCATAGCGAGTGGCCGGGCATAGCGAGTGGCCGAAAATGCCAAGACCCCATCAAAACGTTCTACTACAACGCGATGTCTCAACAACGCAATAAACTACCTAAATTAAAAGAGGCTAGATTATAGCTTACGCTTTAAGCTATTAAAGGAGACGCGCTACTCTTAATTTCACGCGCTATAGTAGTCTATAGTATTACTAAAAAAATACTACGACGGAGACGCGCTAGAACTACCTTTTAACGCGACTACGCACCTAACTTAATAAGACTTACTATAAGAGAGGAGTAGGCGATTATGTAGTATATACTTAATCTAGATACGTAAGGGTTTCCGCCCTAGCTTACTACTATAAAAGATATAGCTAATTCTTTACTAGCTGCACGCTATAACGAGCTAGGTAGTTAAAAGTAGCCTTACCACTTTATTAAGCGCTAGCTAGAGCTCTAAGTCAAGTTTAATTAAAAGTACGACTATAAGAGAGCCCTCTATAAGGATCCTAAGGTTGTACAGGGCTAGTTCCAGCTTGTAGAGAATACTAAAGCTAAGTATAGTATCCTAGATGAAGATACCTACAACTTTAACAAGACTAGCTTTATAATAAGCATAATATTAATAGAAGTAATTATTACAGGCTCTAAGCGTTAAGGCAAGCTAAAAAGCGTATAGCAGGATAATTAAAAGTAGATAATAGCTATTTATAGTATTAACGCGATAGGGTGGGCGATCCTACCCTTTCTTATCTTTTAGGGCAAGCACCACCTCTCTGCCTGGTACTAAGAGAAGGATCTACCTCGCGACTAGGTTCTCGCAGTCTCTAAGAACGGCTAGATAAATAACAAGCTTAGTCTATAGTAGCTAAAGCACTTTAACGCGCATACAAAAAAGCGTACTATTAGTAACTATTAGTTACTTGTTATTAATAGCCACGAGAGCCATAACTCGCTCGAATTCTAGCAATACTATAAGGATAGAAAGATTATCACTCTCTATATGCCTCTACATTCGTCGCACCTCCTGTAGCCACTAGATGTGGGGTGTTTCTCGCTATTAAAGAAGGCATATGGGCGCTAAGCCAAGGATCTAATACGCAACTATATCACGTATATTACTAAAATTAAGTTCTTACCTTATTTTATTACTACTTTTAAGGCTATAATAACTTAAAGTAATATCTAAGGAGGCTTTTAAGGCGCTAGCCTTATTCCCCTTAACCTAAAAGTAATAATATTAAAGCTTAACGTTCGTCTGCGTACGCCTTCGCCTTCTACTATACGCGATAGTACGTGGCAGTCGCAGACGCCTAGCAACACCCTAGAATTAGGGTCACAATCGACGCTGGTGAAGGAGAGGATTTAGAGGCACCTAGATAGCTCCCTAACAAGTATAGTTAAGGCGATTAAAAAGCTCGTAAAAGGCGCTAAGCTAATAGCGCATTCTCTAGTATTAATAATAAAACGTAACGCTAAGCTTTAAGCTGCTAATAAGGCTGCTACACGACGTAAATCGCATAAGAAAAAGCAACTATAGTAGGAAAGAGTCCTTATAACTACTAATAGCTAGTAACTAGCTACCCTAAAGGACTTTACGGCGCGTAGTAATAAGAAAAAGGCGAAGAAGAGGGTGCGCGCTAATAGAGGCAAATTAACTTAACAGCGCTATAGACGCTGCGGCGAGGCTGGGCATAATTCGCGCACGTGTAAAAAAGAAGTAGAAGTAGATTCTGAGTAGATTGGCCTACTACAATTTCTTATTACTATTTGTGTGCGTTCTGTACTATTGTGTAGAGTGTAGATTTTGATGGGGTCTTGGCATTTTCGGCCACTCGCTATGCCCGGCCACTCGCTATGCGTGTACGTTATCTTATTAAGCATAATAGCAACACCTTAATATTACGCTAAATAACTAAAATTAATAGTAATTACTATAATGCTAATTTAGAGGTAAAATATAAGCTTTACTTTAAACTTTTATATAATAAAATCGCAAAGTATAGTATAAAGTCTTATTATTATTAATATAATATAAATAAGAAAGGCTTCCTCTTTAGTATTGCTAGCCGCTTAAAAAGGATTTTTAATAGGCCTCTATATAAGAGTTGCTAAGTAAGATACTTTATATAAAATAATAATTATAAGTAAATTTCAATTATAGTATATATATACGCTAATAGATTTACTATTAATTTATTATTAATTTATTAATCTAACGCTAAGAGCCTATAATTAAGCTAAATAAAAAGAAATTTAATTTTTATATTATAAAGTCTTTATTACCTCATCTTCTTTTAGCTAGTTAAATAATAAAATAGGCCTTTAATAGCTTTAATAAGTATTTAATTACTATATAAAAGAGAAAGCTATAAAGGCTTAATAAGTATATTAACTTTAATTTTTAATAGCTATAGATCTTACGTTACTATAGATTTTATTAACTATTATAACTAAAATAAAATCCTCTTAACTATACTTTCTCCTTATTTAACGTATATATTATAGCCTTTTAACGTGTATATATTTAGGTCTCTCTTAACTACCTGCTCTAATAAGCTTAACGCCTATTTATATAAAAGCTAAAGACTATTAATAGTTACTATAAAAGACTTCTTTATACTCTTTTAGAGGGCCTAAACTACGTTAGTTACACTATAATTAATTAATAATGTTTTTAAGTATATAGATATCTTACCAATAGATTTTATTCTTATTCATAAGCAATTTAATAAGGAGCTCCTTTTAAAAGTAAAATTATAAAAGAGCTTTACGTTAGTACTTAATATATTAAATTAGTATAAAATAAAGTAACTATTATACTTTACTATTAAAAATATTACGACTAAGGAGTCGCGCAAGCTTAGCTAGATAATATACTTAATTTTTATATAAAAGTAACTTTAAACCACGAAAATAAGGGCTTTTAAAAAGCCTTAAGAAAAAAAAATAGCGTTAAATAAAAGGTAAGACTTTACCTTTAGAGTAACGTAAGGAGTAGTATAGAGGAGCTATTTTCTAATTACTTATTTAAGTATAAAAGCGCACGATTTTCTTAGTTAATAAAAAAATTAAAAAAGAATAATTATAACTTTAAAAAAGTTAAAAATAAAAGATATAGAGAGCTAATGAATAGCTTAAAATTTATTTACTTTAGAAGAGACGCGTTACGCGGGTAATAATTAAAAATACGTACATTAAAGAAAAAGCTAATTAAGCTACTAAGTAACGCCTCTATTAATAAGCTTATAAGACTTAATAATAACTTTAAAAATATTTTAAAATTACTAAAAAGGGAAGTTAGAGAGTCTTAAAAGCTACTTATCAAATTATAAAGAGGAAAAAATCTACGCTAGCACTTATACGCATTAATATAATAATATTTACGCTATTAACGCTATTATCGCGTAGTAGCTATCTAGTTAGAGTACTAAGTAGATATTTATAATTTAAGTTATTAGTAATTATTTACAGACCTAGCAAACCTCTCTACTAAAAAATCTCGTAATAATAGCTTTTGTGTAGAGCGCTATAGCCTTATATTATTAACGTCGCGATCATGTTGGGGTTGCGCATTAAGTGATGTTGCGCACTGACTGCCGAGACACGGTAATTGACTACGAAGGAGCTCGTTTTTTTTTTTTCTGCACCCGACTTGGCATGTGGGGCACCCCATTAGAAATGCGACTCCCTTATTAAAACGTATATAAATTGCACAATACTTAGGTAAATAAATATTACACCTTTAAATATTAGACATTAAGGCTTAATTTATATATATATATAGACTTTTTTAAGGGTTAAGGCTTGCTAGGGGTTTTAGTTATTATAAAAGTTATTATTCCTACTATATATATTAATGCGCTAAATAATATTAAAGATATCATTAATTTACTTATTAATCTATTTAATAGGTAGATTTTTTTACTATTATTTTTTATTAACATTAGCACGTATTTTTATATATAGATTACGTTATCTCCTTAGTAATATACTACTATTTTATAGCCATGCATGCTTTAACGTATTAATATTTAATAAGTGCCTTAGCTAAGGTAATCTCTCTATTTTATATATAGTAAGATAATCCTTTATAATACGAGATGTGGAAGTAGGAGCTTTATCTTTAAGTAATATAATTTTATTACCTTATTTCTAGAGATCTTTAAGCTATAGTACTACTTTATTAAGTGCCTCTTCACGATAGCGATATCTATCTATCCCCCCTCGCTAACGCTGTCCCCGAGTATAGTCATCCTTCTTTGTATATTGCTTCTTGCGCGAGCGTAGGTTTCTGTCGTTGACATTAATTTCATGGAGAGCTGCGCGCGCGCGATGCTGCGCAGAAGTAGCCTGTATCCGGCGCTCTACATTCGCATGGGCAAGGGCAACCTCTGTAGCCTCCTTTTCCTCCTGTTTCTCATGCCTGTATATGTGGCAAGGTCCCTTATAATCGTAGGTAAATGCGTCATAAAATTAAAGCTTATAGTATTTCTATACGTGGTTATATTTAACATTAATATTATATTTTTTCTTTAGTAGAAACTATGCCCTCTACATGTGTCAGATTATATGTAGTAGAGAACCTAGGCTAGAAGAGGCCAGGGGCTATTGCACATAATGCATAGACAGGAACTTTAAACAAGAGGCGTCAACCAGCTTTTAGAAATAAAATAAAGATAATTACGTCTTTATTAGACTCTATACTATAACACACATATAATTATTACCTATCCTTAATAACTCTAATAATTTAATAATTAAGAGTCTTATTACTTTAATTACTAACATAATAACGCAATATCTACGCGACGTAATAATAATTACGCTACGCGACTACACTAACTATATAGCGTAAGTTATATAAATCTAATTAAGATGCGTACTTTATCGTATCTAGGATCTACTAGATCTAGAATTAATAACTACGCTAAAGCCTAAGCTAGTAATCTTATAAGCTCTAAAACTAGCTAACTATACTTTAGCTATAAGCGTTATAACACTAACGCGTATTTCTAAACTATTTACGTTAAGTATTAAAGTCTTTAAAGAGGACCTTAAGTACTATAAGACGTTAGTTAAAGAATTTAAGAATAATTAATACGTATTTAAGAAGAAGTAGTTAAGCCTTTAATAAATTATTTTCTTTATATAATTAATAATTAGCTGGTATCTCTAATAAATGTGCTACCTACATAATTAACTACTTAAATAATAAATTATTAATCTTGAAGCTATAGTTAGCGCTAATACGCTATTTAAATAAAAACGCGTACGTAACTAATATTATTTATTCCTAAAGTTACTATAAACTATAAATATATAGGATACATAGCTAGTAGAATATAATTAAGTAGCTACTAAAGCAGAGACGTATAAAGTCCTAAAGTTAATATAATTTAACGCTATAGTAAAAGACTTCTTAACTACTATAAATAAAGTCACTCCTACGTGGTCAACGACCTTTTAGGACAACAGACGGTTTACACTAGGTATAACTAGGAAAGAAATAATAAAGCGTTTCTAAGAATATATAATACTAAACTACTTAATATTACGAATAAAGTAGAGATCTGCCTTCGTAACGGGTGACTTATTAGAGCTTAGTAAAAGCGGCAAACTTGCCTAGAGTATATAAAGTAGGGATGCCTATAGTGCTAAAACGTTATTATCTAGAAAATAGAATAGACCTTAATATTAACGTATAAGCTAGTAATAGTTAAGTAAGACTCTCCCTTAGACCTTTTTATCCTGATTAAAGCAGGTAGACGCCTAAAATTTATTAAAGTAAAAGGATAGAAATACTTTGCATAGAGCATATAGTACTTTATATAAAGACTACTTTTATATAAATTTAGCAAAAGCCCTAGAATAGTAGCAGCTAAATAAAAAGATTAAGGAACTTTTTATACTAAAGTAAAAGTATAATCTAGAGTTCTAAGAACTTTTAAGAGGTTAAAATAAGCCTAAAACTAAAACTTTAGTTATAAAAAACTCTTATACACTGTATCGGCGCAGGTCACTCAAAGGATCGATGTTGGCGTATCTCCTAGCAGAGGCATGTGGGAGTGCGTGTATAAGAATGTAGCCTCGAATTCGAATGAATTAAGTGCCTATAGGCCTGGTACGAAAGGATACGGAAAAGGTACTGAACTACAAAGGCCCCAAGCTCCTCTAAATACACCTCTTCCCAGATGGCTAGCTAGCACATAACTGCCATAGGTTGACCGTCGGTCTAATGGATCCGAAATAGGTCCGAATCGGATTCGTAGTTCCCCATCGGTCTGATAGATCCGAAATTGGTCCGATACGGATGAGTGTCGGTTTTCGGATGATCTCGAATCCTGTCTTGACTGGCCAAGGGTTCTCGTGTCGACGAGCGATTGTTCCTGTTACATACACTAACTCTAGAGATTACTAAATAGTAACTAAATAGTAGATAGATATTTACTATATAAGTAGTATTTACCGCGTCTTTTAAAATAAGTTAAATTAATTATCTACTACAATATTTATTTATCCTTAATTCTAGCTTAACCTGCCATATTACGAACGATCCTAATTAAATACACGATTACCAATTGCTAGTATAAAGAGATTTTGTGTAAATAGGTAATATATAAATATAGATTAAGGGGTATAGATTGCTTGAAATAAATCTATAACACAAACAAGGAACTAAAAGACTAGTACTATATAATATAGCTATTTATCTAGACTTGCTATGTAATCTTGTCTCCTTCTAAATGTTAAGATAGTAAAGATTCTAGTAGGATACTAAATTAGAACCTACCACACTTTAGAGACTAAATATAATAACTATTAAAGAACTTAAAGAGATCTATAGGTAATAGGTACTAGAACACTAGCCTATGCACTACTTAGCTTATTACACATATATCTATAACTCTCGAACGTAAAGACGAACTTAGAAAGTATTAGCCCTACTCTAGTATAAGAGGCTTATTTATCTAGGATCTGTAATAATTAAATATTTAGTATAATAATTTAAGGGCGTGCGCGTTAAGGGAATTATAATAATAAAGTATTACTTCTATAGACAAGTAAAGATAGAGAGGTAAATTAGCCACGCACTAAGAATTAATAAGTAAGGGCCTAAAAATAGGCTTACTATTAATTTTTATTTATATAAACTATAAATATTCAATAAGGAGAAGAGCTAGATACTTATTATAAATAAGTACTTAAAGTTTTAATAGGATTTTTACTTTACTAATAACTAAATAGCTAAGTTAATTATTAACTTACTAACGAACTTCTTCTAATTCCTTAAAAACTAATATAATACTACCCCGAAAATTATTAAATTAGATAATAAGATTACAATAGTTAAGCCTAAAGTTAAGCGCTAGTTATAAGGATAAGGCATAGTTATTAAGCCTTTAGTACTAGATATATAAGCTTAAAATAGGGGCGCTAAACACTTAAGGGATATAAATAAGACAAAATTATGCGTAATATGCCTAGACGCAAACCATTTGTAGGAGTTTTAGCTAGAAATTACACGAGGTAGAGTATAACTATATAATTAAACGCCGAACTACTTAAATAACTAAAAGACGCTATACAAGCTATTCTTTATACGTGTATTAATAGTAAATAAATAAATTATATTATTTAAGAAACTAAATCTAACTAACTTAAAAGCCTATAGCTATAAAGCGTTTGTAATAACGGACGATATACATAAAGGAAAGTCTTAACTATAAAGACTAGATCTAAAGGCATAGATTAGATATCTAGTAGGATACTAATTATCTAATATCTATTAGATCCAGGTTCCCTTACTCGCAAAAGTTATTAGCACGCGGGACGTGATTTTTAATAAGAATATAATCTTTAATAGTAAAACTAAGGATCTTATAGACAATCTCACAAATAGCACACTAAGCAAGATAGCGACGTATATTAAGATAATTAAGCTACCGCCACTTATGCACTAACTAGAAATTAAATTATTTTATAAAAATAAAACTATTAACTATAATATAAATAATAATAAAGAGCTAGACCCACCAGGCTACTACTAAAGAAAGAAGATTAAGGATTACTACTTAATTTTACTAATAACACTACTACCTGCAGCCTTACTAGCGCAGTTAATAATTGGAGAAGTATTAAGTATTTTTAAAATTTAATTATTAAAGATAGTTCCCTAGGTAGCAGCCTTTGTAGCAGGAACTAAAGCTGGAAACGTAGGCAAGTATAAAGAAGATCTAATTAATAAAGTAACGATAAAGAGACTACTTATAAAAGGTATTAAAATTTACTAATTATAATTATTACCTCTGCTTATATTTAAAATAAACCTTGACAAACACCTAATAGGAGAATTATTTAAGGAAGCATAACAATCGCACCTGTATAGTTATAAAATTGTAAAGTTATAGGTGGAAGTACTATATAAGACTATAAAGGTGATAGGACAATAGATCCTAGATTATAAGTAAGTATATATATATAAGTTTAATAAATACTACTAATTTTTCAAGTGCAAAGCATGACTAGTAGTTAAAAGAGACTAATAACGTAATATTACCTCTTAGGACACCTACGTAGCGATACTAGTAGGACGTTCTTTTTAACTACTTATAGCTATTGCGGCTAAATATAATCTTAAACTAATATAATACAATGTTACTAACGCGTTTGTGTACGTATTACTAGATAAAGAAGTATATATATAAATACTATAAGGATATAATAAATCTAGCACTATCTTAAAAGTTTAAAAATCCTTATATAGACTAAGAATCTCTATATTACTTTAGTAGAAGAAATTTACAGCGACGCTTACTTAATTTAGGTTTTAGATTATACCCTATAATCGCTACTATATAATAAAGAATAGGATTATTATTTTCTTTTACGTAGATAACATTATTCTTACGTATTATAAATTTAAAGCCTATAAAGCGCAGCAAGCCGTAGAGCAATTTAAGAAGCAGTACTTAATAATAGGTAAAGAAAGCTTATAATAGTTCTTAGGGATTAAAGTAATTAGAGATTATTAAAAATAACGTATTTAACTTTCTTAGGCTTTATACTGCGATAAATTTAGCTGTTTAATTAATAACTAAACAATCTAGCACGATATTCTAATAGTAATAAAGGAGCTTAAGCTAAGAGAAGGACTAGCTTTACTTTTAGAAATTAATAAGTATTAACGTAAGATTAGATTTCTATTATATATAACTATTAGCACGCGACTAGATATTACCTTTATAATCTCTTAACTAGCTAGATTTCTCGCAAACCTAGGGCTAGAGCACCACTATGCTACTAACTAAGTCTTATTATATTTTAATAACGCGAAGTGAATCTCTAAGTTAGTAAAGATAATTTCTTATAAGTAGCTAGTAATGCCTTATTTACTAATAATGCACTAGACCGCAAGAACTTACAAGGATATGCTATTAAACTATTTAATAGACTTATTACATAGAAAGCTAGTAAATAGGAGACTATTAAAATATTAACTATAGAAGCTAAACTCCTAGTACTTTTATAAGTAGCTAATGAAGCTATCTTTACATCTTGCTTAATTAAAGAGCTAAGAGTTTAATTACCTAGCCTAATAATTATAATTAAATATGATAACTAGCAGACTATTAGACTAGTTACCTAAGAAGTTTCTAAGCTACAAACCAAGTTATAGCATGTGGATATCCACAATCACTAGCTCTAATAGGAAGCCATAGACGGCAAAATTAATATAAAGTATATACGATCTAAAGATATAATTACAGATAGCCTTATAAAGGCACTCCTAGTAAACAAATAGCTAGCCTTTTTAGACTATTTAGGACTAGTATAAATAAGAGATTAAAAGGTAGCACGTAAAGCACTGTTACAATCACGAACCCCACAGGAACAATAGAACCAGATAATTACGCCAAGAGAGTCATTGTTGGCGAAATAACAGCGCTAGGGAGGCATACAGGAACGCGGGGCAGCTTAGGTTAGCAAGCACGTGACAAAATCCCGTATAAGCGAGAAGTCCCGCATAAGAGACAGGACTACGGTAAGTCCTAAGGACTACCTCTAGGAAAGGGATCTTAGCAGGGCTATAATAGTAATTTAGATAATAGCAAGGACTAGAATAGATAGTATATAGTTTAATAGTTTTTCTATACTTCTCCTACTCCTTATAGTTAACCTAATATACTACGAGTATATCTTTTATAATAGATTAGTAAATCTCTTAGTTAGTTATTCTATAGTTTATTATAAAATTAGATTATTCTTAAAAACCACCTCGTAGCTATTTTTAGCTTTTAACTACTAAATATCTATAAGACACTCTACCCTTAACCTATTCTCCCTTGTTACGAACCAGAAACAGGATGATGGGGGATGGGTGCTTATAAGGACAGGCGACCAAGGAACGGGTTAACAAGTACGCCAAGAAGCTAACCTTGAGGTCACGTGACTGCTTAGTTAATTAGTGGTACTAAGCAACGAAGCAAGGCACGTGACTACTTAGTTAATTAGTAGTACTAAGTAACTAAGTACGCAAGTATATATATAGGATAGTTTCCTTTATTATGCTCTTTATAGTTAACTTATATATCTTCTGTGCGAGTACGTTCTCCTATATAGACTAATAGTTATTTTATTTTATAATAAAATTAAATTATCTAGCCTCGCGCTAAGTGTCGCATTAACTTATATTATTAAATAATTTATAAAGTACTATAATACTTTACTACCCTAATTTAAATTAAAACTAGGTATAAGAGTCTTATAATACTTTAACTACTTTATAGGATAATAGTAAGACCTAGCTCGACAATTATAGCTCTAGCACCTAAGGAGAAAATATTATAAGAAGTAGTTACTAAGTAGGGGGCTTAAATAGCTTAGCTTTAAGAAATTATTAACTATATAGGCAAAAAAATAAGTAAATAGGAAGATATAAAGTATTAGCTAAAAGTCTTAAAACCTAAACCCTATACTCGAAAAGGTTACCCAGGAATATTCTTAATATAGATAAAACTATTTATCTACTATAACCTAAGAAGATTTAATATAAATTAAAATAAAATTTTAGTTACCTGTATAAACATGTAGGATAAGGTAGCTATATAGGCTAGACTAATAATTAATAATTTTTTTTAAGAATAGTAAACTAGAGGATTATAATTTAGACGCTACTAAGAACGCCTTTAAGGACTAAGAGTTCTTTTATAAGACTATAAAAGGAATATTTAGTATAATTAATAAGAAATATTAAGCTAAAATACGCCTTTAACGCCTACGCTAGAAGAAATTAGCAGTACTTTACACCCTAAAGTTTAAATAGATAGTAGTAGAACTTAATAAATAAGGAGAGGCCTTACTTATAATTACCTACTATAATAGGCTAAAGGAATTAGTTAAAGATAAACTAGTCTACTAAGGAAAAATAGATAACCTAGAAGAACTTATTAATAACGCTATTAAAGCAGATAATTGCCTGTACGAACGGAAGCTAGAAAAGTAGTATGGTACTTGACTGCTCTCTAGGAAGGAAAACAACGGCAGACCCGCGGGAAGAGACAGGGACGGAGACGTTATTATGACCGACGAAGCCTGATAGTACAAAAAGAAAAACAGCAGGGGAAAGCAGCTGTACAAACCTAAGAGGGGCTACTAGGGCAGAAATGGCATCTCGCAGGAAGAGCGAGAACGGAGGTTTAAGGACAAAGCCTGCCTCCGATGTGGCAAACAGGGTCACTTCGCCAAGGATTGCGAGGGTCAGGAGACCAAAGTCAATACGACTAACCTCCTACGAGTGGCTATGGCCACCCTCACGCCGGCAGAAGCCGACGAAGTGGATCTCACGCAGGAGATCCCGGAACCAATGGAAGAGGAAGAGGAACGGAAAACCCTTCCTGAATACCAGATCTTCCAGCGACTGGCAGACGACACCTGCTGGATGTGCAGCAGTACGCTACACCACTCGTCTCAGTGCGAGGCAAAGGTGATCGTCCAAGGAGCGCACGCATGGGACGCCTATTGGCTAGCGGAGAAACTACAAGGGCGCCCAAAACAGTATCTACGCCAGGTCACGATACAGGAACGACATGAATATGCCAAGTGGTGGCAATGCACGCGCAAAGGATGCCAGCAGCACTCTAAGGCTAGAGTTAAGGCCTCTTATTTCCCAGGAGGTTTAGAGCACTATAGGCTAAAGGAGAGCTAGTATAACGTATTTAATAATTACTATAAATACTTTCTAGCCTATTAGGCTAAGTATTATAAATAAAATTGTTAGTATTAATACTTTAACATTACCTGTAAACTATATAAATAATAAAAGTTTAAGACAGGCTAGTTCCCTTAGGGCCTAGACCCCCGCGACACTAGTATAATAATAAAAAGCACTTAGCTAGGAAGAAACGTAAATTACTTATTAATTAAATAAAATAAATATAAACTATAATACTTTACGCACTTAAGCCTGCAAGAAAAAGTAGCTTCCTTTAATAATTACTTAAAATATAAAGTATTAGCCTAGAATAAATATCTTACTCTAAATTACCTGTAGTATAAGAATTAGGGGGTGTGAGGACGGGCACAGGCTCCTGCATTAAGAGAGTAGATGAGGTAGGTTGGCTCTATTTCAGCTACACTAAGATGAGGAGACTGTAGGTACACAGGCCTGCGGCGCTTTTATGCGCTACCGCTCGGCACGGAACATCTATCTATCCGAGATAGCTACACTGGGTACGTGGGCAGCTGCGCCCAGGCGTGAGGCAGCTACACCTAGGCGTAAGGCAGTCGCGCCTCTTACGCGAGGTCATGTGTCCTGCCAGCATGCTAGGCTATTACATTACCCCCCTCTAAGGTGGGCGTAGTCTTTTAAGTCCGTCGTGTTACCTCCTTTATGTCTTGCCTTATGCTAGTATAACTGCAGCTTTATTATCTTCCTTTGTTATCTCTAGATAGGTGCCAGCCTTATACGCTTATAGCCAGATGTCTAGTTGCAATAGTGGCCCCGCTTTATCTAAGTATGCGTTATAATACTCCTTTACCTTATATAGTGCCCTAATAAAGCCTCGGGCGTTGTACCAGGTAGGGTTAGGATTATAGGCAGTCTAGGAGACTTTGTATTATAAATGTCCTTAGTAGATACGGCTATTAAGGATCTCCTTTACTTGCTATTCTAAGTTGCCGTTAACCTCTATTAGCTCCTCTTCTAGCTCTATCTAACCTAGTAGTGTGTCTATGGCGGCTTTCTATAGGCGGTCTATATAGAAGACATTATGCATGTGCATATACAGCGGAAGCTTAACTTAGTAAGAGTGTCCTTTTATAGTAATAATTAGGTAGGGCCCGTACATCTGCTAGTCAAGCTTCTAACTAGGCTAGTTAGTTATAAAGCCTCTTGGCGTAATATAGACTTAATCGCCTACTTTAAAATCTAGCTTACGTTACTTTTTATTTACTTAACGTGCTTGTTACTCCTAGGCATAAACAATCCCTCTCTAAGCTATCTCTATAGCCCGCTTTATAGTATTATATTAAACCTTTACGTAGTTCTGCGCTTCCTCTTGGGACATCTGCTTACAGGCTATAGGCAAGGTCTTTGTCCGCTCTTCCTAGTCCTAGTAGTGTGTAGGCTAATGTCCGAACTCGATCTCGTACGGCGAGAGGCCTGTAGTCTCATAAGACAGTATAGCCTGAGCCCAGTCCATGCAGGGCAGTAGGTCAGACTAGTTATTCTAGTAGTAGTTAATAAATAGGCGAAGGCGCTGGTTAAGATACTAGTTTATAATTTCTATATTACTATTAGTCTAAGGATAATAAGCTATTAAGAGCTTTTACTTAACGCCTATAAGTTAGTATAGCTTATTTATAAATGCTAAGATAAACTGCGGGCCTCGATCAGAGACAATAGACTTGGGTGGGCCGTACACGCGCCAGATATAGCGATAGTATATATCTACAGCCTGTTCCGCCGTAGTTATCTTATAGCAGGGTAGTGAGAAGCAGCGCTTGCTTAGGCAGTTAACTATAATAAAGGCGTTATTATACCCTTTCTTATTAGGTAGGAATAACTTAAAGTCTATTAAAACGTCTTATTATGCTTGCTTTAGTATTAATAGTAGCTTAAATAGTCCTAGGGTGCGGTCGCGGGGCGTATAACTCTATTAATAAGCCTTATAGGCAGCGATATAGGTGTCCACGTCCTTTGCTAGATTTAGCTAGTAGTACTAATCTCTAAGTAGCTTCGCTGTCTTCCTTTTTCCTAGGTAAGTAGTGAGCTACGTAGTATAGGCAGCTTAAATTAAGTAGGTGCGTAAGAAGTTAACTGCTAAGATAACTAGCCAATCTTTATATAAGAGTAGATCTTAATTATTTAGCTTCTATAGTCCTTAGTTATTAGATAGAGCTTTTTCCCGCAGCTTTTATAGGCTATTATAATTCTAGTTTACCTTAATTACCTAATTAACGAGGGCATAAGGATCCTCTGTAAAGGGAGAGGCTAGAAAAATGTCTATTATAGCGATCTTAAGCTCCTAGCCCTATAATCCTTAAGTAGCTAGGTTAGCGAGTTAGGTTATGGCTTCTTACACTATATTAACGTCTAGCTACTTAGCCTATAAGAAGACCCTTATACAAGCTACCTTATCCTTCTCCTTTTAAGTCTATAGTTCCTTCTGCTTACGTAATAGCGCGTTAGCCACCACGTTAGTAGTGCCTAGTTAGTAGGTAAGCTTTAGGTTAAAATTAGCCACTATTATAGCCTAGCGTATCTGTCGAGGAGTGAGCTTGCGCTTAGTAGAGAAGTACTCTAGCGCTTAATAATTAGTAATAGCGCTAAAGGGCTTAATTATTTATAGACTAATAAGCTAAGATCTCTATTCTTTAAGGCCATAGATTACGACTAGCATTTCTTTATCGTATATATCGTAGTTCATCTGCGGGTCGCTTATTATCTTAGAATAGAAGGCTATAGGTTGCCAGAGTCCGTCGTCCTGCAGCCAAGAGAGTACGCTAGTAATAATACTATTACTTACGTCTATTTCTATACGTGTAACGCGATAAGGAGAGTAGTAAGCAAGTACGTTATTTAATAGTATAAGGTCTTTAACTTGCTAAAAGGCTGCAAGCTCTTGCTCTCTAAAGGCATGCTAGGCGCCCTTCTTAAGAAGCTTTATGAGCAGTCTAATAATGCGTCTATAGTCCTTAAGGAAGGTTTAGTAGAAGTTATAAAAGCCTAAAAATAACTATATACTTTTAACTAATATAAGTATAAGCTAGTCCTGCATAGTAGCAATCTTCTCTAAGTCCTTCTAAATGCCTTAAGTACTAATAATAAGGCTAAGGAACTTTGTCCTAGTTACTACAAACTTGCTCTTCTTAATATTTACTTATAAACTAGCGTCGCGGAGTCGTTTAAGCACCTGCGCAACATACTCCTTATAGTATAGTAGATCCTCTAAGTAGATAAGGATATTATCCAGATATGCTGTGCAAAAGTCGTTAAGTAGGCCATATAGTACCCTGTTAATATATTGCTAGAAGGTGGTAGGTCTATTATAGAGACTAAATAAGAGCACACGATACTTATAGTTACTATAGCGTATATAAAATATAGTTAGGTCCTCTACTTCCTTGTCTAGTTAAATACGATAATAGGCCTGCCGTACGTCTAGCTTAGTAAATATCTTAGCACGGGCGAGCCTCGCAAGGGTCTCTTAGATAAGTAAGATAAGATAGATATCTTTCTTTATAATAGCGTTAAGCTTGCGATAGTTAATATAAAATTACTACCCCCCTCTAGGCTTCTTAGTAAATAGTACTAGTAAGGCGTAGGGCACGTTGCTATAAGTAATAACGCCGCGTTAAAGGTAGTTGTTTAGGTAATCCTTAACAAGCTATAACTACTCTAGAGACATGCTATATAGTAGGCTTAATATTAGTATATTATCCGCGGTTAGCTTAATGTTGTAATTAACGCTGTTATAGTATAAAGGCAATACGTTAGAGTCCTTCTTTAAGAAGTAAGCTAGGGTAGCGCCCGTATAGCCTAGGAATAGTAACTTCTTTGCAAGAAGCTAGCAGAGTTCTTTATTTAGGTCTAGCAGGTCTATCTGGCCTAGCTCCTTCTTGCGGTCTTAGATTAGCTTCTCTACTTTATAAACACTAATATAGCTAATAACTATCTCTTTCTAACGCGTATTAATTATAAATACCGCGGCTCTTATAATATTAATCTTAAGGCCTACCTTAGTAAGGTCCTCGCGAAAGACAGGTTTAGGGCGAGTTAGCTACTACTCTTATAATAGTAGCGCTTAGTAGCGGAGCTACTCCTCTATCTTCGCTAGGTTCTTCTAGTAGGTACGACGCTGAGGGGATTGCTACAATAAGCGATAGATATGCTATACAATAGCCACGTCTATAAGCTTGTTACGTTAGTCAGTATCTGCCTAATACTTAGGATTAATTCCTGTAGCTATGCCCCGCGTTAGGATAATAATGTCTTATTTATAGTTAATCTGTGTTGTGTCTAGCCACTTAAGTATCTACTACCTATAGTTAATCTAAATATTAGCTTCCTTAAGAAGCTTGCGGCTAACTATAAGGTCGTAGTAGCTAGTGTCGCAGGGTATAAAGTGAGTAGTAAGGCAGTAGCTATCCAGCACCAGGTTAGCCTAAAAGTGCTTATTTACCTACCCGTTTAGTTAACTATTATATCTAGCTAAGGGAATAGCTTCTATGCTTTTAATAGATGCCTTAAGTCTCTTCTTAATTATATAGAGGTATTTAAGGTAGACTAGGACGTAGCTACCTGCGCCTGTGTTAATAAGAGCCTTTAACCTAATCGCTAGCCTATTCGTTAAGATATAGCAGGGCAGAGTGAAAGCACTTCCACTAAATAAGAGGTTTCATATGCTAGCAGCTCCTATAGGATTCTCTAGGAAGGAGACTTCCCCTAGAGTAATACTTTTCCTAATTCCTTATTAAAAGAGAGGAAGCCTCTATCCTTAGCCTTATAGTATACCTCTTTATTAGCTTGCGGTGCTAAATCGCTGGCCTCTAACGCTTTCTAATTAATAGGACTATTTAGGTAGTCTTAAGTAATATATCCTAACTTTTTATAATAGTAGTAGGTAAGCTAGCTACTTAGAGCTATAGTGGCGGCGCGCGTTAGCTATATACGAGTAAGGGGCTACGCTAGTATTAAAGCGTACTTATAAGACCTAGTAGCTAAGGTAGGAGTAGCCTTTTTTTAAGATTCTCGTTTAGCGCGCGCTATAACCTAGGAGTCTATAATCGCTACCTCTCGTGCAAGGTCGCAGGCGATGTTAACAAACTTAGAGTAATTATTTTTAAGGCGACGAATATTATAGCCTATATCTATATAGAGTTAATCTATAAGCTTCTTATAAAACTCTTTAACCTATTAGTTAGCAAGTAGCTTACGCTGCGTTATAAGGCGAAAGAAGTCTGCTTAAAAGCTAGTAAATTTAGCTGTAAAGCGGAGGCGTAGTTAGATAAATACCTAATAGGCCTTCTTCTCCTTATATAGATCGCTAAAAGCTTACTCTATTATATTTATTATAAATTTATTATTAATGCGTTCGCCACTGTCTCGTAAAGCTCTAATTAAAGTTATAAGTTAGTTACGGGCGGGATCCTCTGTGCGTGTAGTTATATATGCTACGATACGCTCTTAGGTATCCTCTAAAGTCTCTCCTACAAACTAATCGCGGTTAGACCAAAGTTTATTCTTTATATGGGCCCTCTAGTGCTTAAAGGTCGTAGTTATCTTGCCGTCTAAGAGTAGCGGAGGGTCTAGGAACTTAACTAAGCGCTGGCTTACGCCTAAAGAGCGTGTATGTAGATAAGTAATAGGCTTAAATAGTAATAAGCGCGAAAAACATAAGTTATTAGGCTTATTAGACTTAGAGCTTAGCGGGTCGTTAGCGGAGGGAACGCTCTAGCTTAAGGTCTAAGGGAGAATTTAGAATTTAGTTATATAAAATTAAGTTACTAGTATATTAAGGGTAGAGCCTGCTATAGCCTATTTAGCAAGTTAGACTTCTAACCTGTCTATCTTTTACTGCGCTTAAACGAGGGCTCTATGCAGCCCTTCGCCTTTAGCTAAGGTATTAGCAGCGATCTGGCGGTACATATGTAGTTATTATCGCTCTATACCACGAAGAAGTAGCTAGCTAACTAGCTCTATAGTAATCTTTGCTAGTTCCTGCCTAAAATGCTTAATTACGGCCTCTAGCGTTACAGTGATTAGGTTATTACTAATAAACGTAGGTAGCTAGAGAGGTTATAAGAGGTCCTTATTAATACCTTGCTAGATACAAGTAAGTTTTAGGGAAGTGTCTTAATCGTGGTTTTCCTTAGTAATAGAGCCGTAGCTCTAGATTTCGTGTTCTTAGTAAATAAAGGGCTTGGATAGGTTGTACGCGCTGCCCAGTATCTCCTTTTCTAAGACTAACGCTATAAATAGGTGTTTTAGTGCTATTTTGTTAATACTACGGGTAGAGTAGCTAGTTATTAGTTTTCTAGTAAGGAGAAGGCGAGCAGGTAGTGCTTAGGATAGTTAGTAGGGATAGGTTCCTTTCTTATAGAGGCTAAGGCTCTTATAGCCCTCTTTACGTAAGTAGTAGGTTGCCTGTATAGCACGTTTATTAAGTAAAGGGCGGCAGGCTAATTAGCTCTCCTAGCTAGCTATAGCGTGCTATTTTTAAACTACGTCCTTTAACTCCCTTTAAGCAGTACGTTACTTAGTAGTATTAGGACCTCTTATTGCAGGTAATTATACTCTATAATAAACTAATAGCTTAGCGTAGTTATATAGTAGATTTCTTAAAGTAGTTGTTATTAAGTCGTGCGCGCAGGCAGATCGAGTAGTTTAACTTAATATTTTATTACTATTTCTAGCTAAGTAAAGAGATTTTAGTGTAATATAAGGACGGACACAGGCTCCTGCATTAAGAGAGTAGATAAGGTAGGTTAGCTCTATTTTAGCTACACTAAGATAAGGAGACTATAGGTACATAGGCCTGCGGCGCTTTTATGCGCTGCCGCTCGGCACGGAATATCTATCTATTCAAGATAGCTACACTGGGTGCGTGGGCAGCTGCGCCCAGGCGTGAGGCAGTTGCACCCAGGCGTGAGGCAGTCGCGCCTCTCACGCGAGGTCATGTGTCCTGCCGGCATGCCAGGCCGTCACAGGGGGTATATAAATTTAATAGGATTAGGGAGACCTATGCACTATATTAATAATAATATAAGTAGTATAAAGTTAAAGAAGTCTTAAGGCTAGCCTAACTTAAAGGTTAAATCTAAGAGGTAGAGGCCTTATAGAATGACTAAAATAAGTCTAAGGACTTAAAAAACTAGATTATTACTAGGTAATAAGCTATACTAGTAATAGTAAAATTATTATAGCTTATTAAGTAGACACTTATAGGGCTAAGAAACGCTTAATTAAGAATATTATAGTATACGAGTATTATATTATAGCACTTATTAACCTAAAGGTAGACGCGTGTCTAATTACCTTATAAGTAGTTAAGAAATATAATATACTATATTATAATAAAAGGACACTACTATAAATAAGACTTATAGATAGGACCTAATTACAAGAATATAGTAATAGTTAGCTACGTCTTAAGACGGCGCTAGTATAAGTTAACGTAGAAGGCCTAAAGAGCTAATATATCTTTACCATCGCAAAGATAGGAGACATTAAAGCTATTATTAAATATAAGTAGCTAGAATAATATAATTTATAAATAGACTAGATTAAACGCACGATCCTCCCCTAAAACCTACTAGTAATAGCTTAGGAGAGCCCTAGCGAAAGGGAAACTCTCTAGGAGCCTTAGGCAAGAAAGGAAAATAAACTATCTAAAATATAAAAGATATTAGTATACAAGATAGATAGGATCTTAAAGTAATACCTAATCTTAGTGCACTATATATAGGTTAAGGAAACTAAAATAGTTCCTAAAGATCTAAGTCTACTAGAAGAATATAAAGCATTCGTAGACCTATTTAAGGAATATAATAAGACTATCTTACCTAAATATAAGGAGTAGGATTACGAGATACTACTAGTAAAGGAAGCTAAGCTATAGCTAGAGCACCTAAGGCCCCTTACTTATAAATAAAAAATAAAGTTAAAGAAGCTAATATAAAAGAATTTATGCTTAAAGAAGTAAAGATCTAATTAGACCCTTATAGCCTTCCCTATACTCTTTATTCGCAAAAAGGACGGCAGGCTATAACTTTATATAAATTATAAATAGTTAAATACTATTATAGTTACAAACTACTACCTATTACCCCTAATAACAGAGCTTATAGATCGACTCCGAGGAGCTAAGTGGTTTACGAAATTTAACGTCTAGGATAGATTCTATAGGATTTAAATTATAAAAAGCTATAAGTAGAAAATGGCTTTCCGCACGCGATATAGGCTTTTTAAATACATAATTATACTAATAGGGCTAACTAATACACTAGTAACTTTTTAGGAACTTATAAATTAAGTACTCTATAAATACTTAGACGTATTCTGCACGGCATACCTTGATAACATATTAATATACTCTAGCGGAACTCTAGAAGAACATAAGGAACATGTTCGCAAGATGTTATAAAAGTTATAAGAGTATAGATTACTCTTACACCCTAAGAAATGTGAATTCCATGTTACGGAAATGGAATACCTTAGATTTATAATATCCTAGGAGGGTGTTAAGATGGACTTAAAGAAGATCGCGATAATAGAAGAATAATTACTATTAAAATTAATAAAAGATATTTAATCCTTTTTAGGCTTTACTAACTTCTATTATAAATTTATTAGGAACTACTTAAAAGTCACCGCTCTACTAATAAAACTTATAAAGACAGGAAAATAGCGACCTCTATAAGAAGTAGAAAAGGAAGCTTTTAAATAGTTGTGGCGCACAGTCATAACGATCAGGGAGCTCGAAAACAAAGTCTATTAAGGAGAGGAAGCTCTATAATAACTAGCTATTTATAGGTTTAAGGGATCGCGTGCTTAGCTACTTAGCTACTTAGCTTAACCCTAGCTAGCGTAGAAAGCTCTAGTAAGATGCCTTTTATAATACACCCCCTAGCTTATAGAGCGTAGCATAATAAGCTAAATAGTAACTTAAAGTATAAAAGGTAGTAAACTTATGCGTAGAGCTTAAAAAGCGTCTAGCTTAGATTCCTAGCTTGCTAGGTAATTAGTCTAAGTAGCTAGTTTATATATAGTTCTAAGAGAAAGGTAGAGAAGAAAAGGGAGTAGCGTACTTCTACTATAGAGCTTTAATAAACGTTTAAAAATAATTATTTACTTATAACGTAATCCGCGCGAGTACCTGGGTAAAAAGGTAAAAAAATAAAAAGAGTAGCGTACTTCTACTATAGAGCTTTAATAAATATTTAAAGGTAACTATCTACTTGTAACGTGACCCGTGCGAGTACCTACGTATATAAATATAAAAAATAGGTAGCTATAGGATTATAGCGCCTAGCTAGTAAAGGCTTACTTACCTATAGGCTTACTATAATCTATACTTTAATATTCCTTAGAAAGACTAGAGGAGGGTTTACTATCTACTCTTTATACTTAAGCTTAGTTAATAATACCTTCTACTAATCCTTTTAAATTTAGCTTTTAATTTCACTAATCTCCTTGCTTATAAGCTTATTATAAAGCTTATAAGAAGCTTCTCCCTAGAGCGCGTACTAAAGGTAGTTACACTTTATAGGCTTCTATTAATACTAGCTATTTACTCTATATAGGCACTTATAGCTTATATTAGAAGTGCGCCCTCTAAGCGTAGCGTACATGCCTGCGTGCTTAGTTATTTGGTCAAGCTACGCAAGCTAGCGAGCGTATTCTTCTAAAGATAGAGTTACTACTACGCCTAGTCGCGATAGGTTATTAAGCTCTCTCTAAGCCTATTTATAGTTGTATTATAGTGCTAAGCGTAGGAAATCCTTTATTAGCAGCGTACTCTTTATCTTTAGGAGATCTAGGAGCACAGCGTTAGCGTGTGCGCGGTTCTATTTAGATAGCTATTTAGTTATATCTGTTGTTCTGCTACTCTGTGGGCGTAGGGTGACCTCTCTATATATATATTGTACCTACTCCTTCTAATTATTATTGCTTAGACAGAGATTATTCTTAAGTTCTCTAATTAGCGCCTGCAGCATTTACTACTTACTTAATTATAATATTATAAGCTTTAGCCTTTATAAATTAACTATAGCGTAGACCTAGTTTTAGAGTGCCTAAAGTTTTATTATAAGCTAACTATAAATAGTAGACTTTAGCTTATAGCGCTTAAGCTATTATACACGGGGCTTGCCCCTAGTATTTATATTTAGTAGCTTTAGAGCCTAGTTATATATATTTATCTACTTAGGAGCTTTAAAGTTAATATAACTTTATATCCTTTAAGCCTTCGCGTGGTACTTAAGCTACGCGTACTAAGATAGGAATAAGTTATAATTTATAAGTTAGTTACTTACTAGAAGCTTTATAGTAGTTATTATATAGTTTAGCTCTATTATAAGTTATAAGCGTCGAGACGTAAGCGTAAGGATAATAAAGAGCAAGAAATAGTTTACTACTATAATTATTAGCTAGTATAAAGTAAGTATATTATAAAGTATTACAAAAGTACTAGGCTTATAACTATAGCGTATAGTTATAATAATTAGGGAGCTTAAAAACAAAGTCTATTAAGGAGAGGAAGCTCTATAATAACTAACTATTTATAAGTTTAGGGGATCGCGTGCTTGGCTGCTTAGCTGCTCGGCTCAACCCTAGCTAGCTGTCAGATTTGATAGTGTTCTGTCACTTTAAGATAATGCGATAATGAGAGTTGATGGATGTGATGATTAATTATGGAAACTGTGGATGTGCGCAAGGTGTCTATCTAGCGATGTTTCACGCTTACACTATATAGGATAGTGCAGGGGCAATAGTGCGCTAGCCTCCCTTCTTTATCCTATCGCACTCTGGGCGATAGTTTAGGTGAGGAGACAGTAGATGGGTCGCACTCATACTATAGGCAACAGTATAACTTACTGTAATTTACAGTAGGTTGTCTAATCTAACACACCCCTTTAGCTTAGGCTTATCCTTAAGCTAGACATAAGTTGCTTACTAATTACACTTTTGCTTATAGTCTAAAAGCTTCTATTCTTTATTCTAGTTCGTGTAGATTAACCTCTTGGTTAGTAATCTTTCCTGCGACGTCCTTAAGTCCTAGTTTATCCAGAGACTTAGTCTATTTGCTAGCTAGTAGAGCCTTTGTAAGACCATCTACTACCATTTCTTCTAATTATTAATACTAGACTTTAATAGCTCCGCGTACCACTTCTTATTAAAGCTAATAATTGTAGATGTTAACATGCCTTAACTTTATCTGTAGCTTAGCGATTTCTTTAGTAATAAGTTAAATAGTCTATTGATTATCGCAATTAATCGTAATTGTTAATAGTAAGAGCTTAATCTTAAGCTTAGCAATTAGCCATGCTATAAAGATAGCTTCTTTAGCAACTTGTAATAGGGCTAGTAGCTTAGCTTTAGTTATTAATGTAGTAACTGTGTTCTGTTTATTTGCTTTCCAGGCGATAAGTCCACTAAATAGCTTAATAATATATCCTTAAGAGCTTTTATAGTTAAGGGTGTTATCTGTAAATAATGCGTCGCTCGCGACTTCGTAGGTGTCTACTCCTCTAAAGCGTAGTGCCAATATTCGTGTGGAGGATAGGTATAGCAGCATATAGTTGGCGGCGTTGTGATATTTGTTGCTTAGATTGGCGAGGAATCGCGACAATCAAGAGCTTACGAAAGCGATGTCCAGGCGCGTAGTCACTATAGCATAGAGGATTAATCCTATCTTCCGCTAGTATTAATTAATCTCTACCTTTAAGGCAAGTCCTTCTTAGGGGAGTAGCTTAATTACTACTATTAGGGTATCGTGCCGTATATCGCGTCGGTTAACTAAGCAATTAATCTTGTCCACGTAAGACACTTAAGATAGTTAAAGTAGTCTGCGGGGACGGTCTCTAATAACTTTAACTCCTAGAAACTACTATAGGTCTTTTCCGCTAGTAAGGGAGAATTTTAAACTTAACTATTTTATTACTACATCAGCAGTGTGCTTCTAATCCTTTACGTAGGTAATAATAAGGTCGTCCACATAAAAGAAAATAATAATTCCGTCTTTAATTATACAGCATGACTCGTGTAGGACGGCGGCAAAGCCGAGGTCTCGGAGCACTCGGGTGAACTCTCGTTACCATAGCAATAGAGAGATTCGCAGACTATACAGCGCCTTATGCAGCTATAGAATAGTGCTAGATTAGGTGTATCCTTATAGCATTCTTATATAGATTTCTCTGTCCAACTTTGCGTGGACGAAAGCGTTAGTAACGTTATATTAGCTAAGCTCTAGATTAAAGCGAGCTGCTATAGCTATAAATAGGCGAAAGGATTGTCCTGCAAGTGTGGCGGCGTAGGTATCTTAAGTAGTAAGGTGTTATTATTAATCTCTACGCACTACTAGTCTAGCCTTACACTTCTAAAAGCAGTAGTATTTATTAAGCTTATAGGTATAGACCTACATGTAGTTAAGGATTTAATAGCCTGCTAATCGCGCTTAGGCGACGGGCACCTCGCTCCATAACTTTATTTCTTTATAGCTCTATAAGTGTGATTGCTCGGCATCCTTCTATATCTTAAATAGTAGGTAATCTTTTATTCTTGTTCTACAAGATAGAGGTTCTAGCAGAGAGCTTTAGTGTAGCTTCTTGCCTGCTTCAAGCATGCGTCTGAATTGCGCTTTATTAAGTAGCTTACCTTTATGTATTCCTGCACTTCCTACTTTAGTGCCTACTAGAAAGGCGGCTGCCTATGGCACAGCGAGTTAATATTTCGACTGTAATTACACTATAGGCAATAGTTTACTATAAAGTTTAATATAATTACTAGCTATTAATTATGCAAGTAGTGTAATAGGTAGTAGTATCGCTAGTAGTAATAGGTAGATATAGTTAACTTTCCTCCCTTAATTATACTCTGGAGTGTTGTTATCCTCTTAGGAGTCTGTTATTGGCTCATCCTCGTAGAAAGACTCTATGTGTTGTTATTCTGGCGGTGAGGGCGATAGCTCTACTAATCAGGTCCATGCTGCGATCTCTTCATGAGTGCTATATATAAGGTTATCTATCAGGTCTTCTATCTTGCCTAAGAACACTAATTATTCGTCAAAAATAACGTCGCAAGTACTAATAACCTTTACGAGGGAGGGGATCCATATCCTCTAGATATTCGTTAATTAATAGCCCACTAGGTAGCCAATCCATGCTTTTAGATCGAGCCTTTAGAGCTTGCTCTTGCCGCGTTTTGTGTCGTCGGTCATGGCAAAGGCTTTACAGCCGTAGGCCCTGAGGTGAGCCTAATTAGGTTTCTTTAGCTGGGTGACAATACTGTTCTAGAAGGCTACTGTTGTGAGGAACACTTCGTGTGGTAATCGCCATTAGTTAGCGTAGTTCGGTGTTTAATTATAGAGGTATACGGCCGCTTATGTAATTTCTAGCTATAGTGTCTAAGAAAGGTTGGCGTCCAGTCGCATCGCACGACTTTTCTCCTTAATTACACCCCCTAAGCGTTTAGCGCCTCTATTCTGCGCTTAGGTATCAGGTGCTAAAGGCTTAATAATAATACCTTCGCTAATACACTACTTATTAACGTCTTATTTAACTAAGAAGATCTTATTATTAGACTCTATTACTTTAATTATAATCTTAAACTATACTTTCATAAACAGTGCAAATTCCTTTAGTAGCTTAATAATTATCCGCGCTAGTCTATTATCCTTAAAGTAGAAATCCTAAGCTATGCCTAAGAATCTATTAGTAATAAGCATTTAGCTTTTCTCGCTGGTGGAGCTTTCTTGCTCAAAGTCGTAGAAGTCAATAGCAATTCTTTCACCAGGGCCGTTGTTGCTCTGTCTAGCCTGTCTTCGTATTTGTCACTTAAGTTTCGATCGTCCACAAGCATCGCATTAGACCGTGGTAAGTCCTTTAAGGCGCACCCCCTTAGAGTAATTTATAGTATATTTAAGCGCCTAAGGTCCTAGGTAGCCTAATTATTTATACTAGGTAATTATATCTACCTTCTAAGCTTGCCTTTTAGTGCGTAAGTTAGTCTTGTGTATAGCATAAGTTATACTTTTTATTATAGTGTAGCTCGTTAATATTCTAAACTCTAGTACCTATTAATTATGTATTTCCTAAAGTTCTACGAGGACTATATTATCTCTTTACTTAATTATTATTAGTTCTACCTACGTATCCCACCAGAGGTCTTGCCTCTAAAGTAATTAGAAAGATACTAGATTGCATAGCAGTTTAGGACAATAGGCAACGTTATCAAGCCTTAATATCTAATTCCCTTATCTACTTCTAATGTGTAGATAGACGCTCCCATATCCCTTTATCCATACTCGTGATAAACCCGCCCATATAAAGTCTCCTGGCGATGGTGGCCGCATTAAGACAAACCAATCAATATTATTAAAGATATGGCAGGTGGTGCCTAAATCAAGGATCGCTGAGTAGCGCAGTGGGTACGTGTTTAGGTCTAAGTAGTAGAATGCGGCATTAAAGCTCGCTAGGAGATTAGTGATTTTCCGTCCATCTAGTCATTCATCGTCAGCCTTAATAATTTAAGTTAGGGTAGGAGTGTGCGAGCGTTTAATAGTTAGTATATAAGACTTTTGTCTCTTTTTACCCCTTATGCTCGACTGGAGATCTAGATTATATTCTAGCCAGAACTTAATAAGCTTCACTATTACAAGGTTTAGTCTAAACCAAGCAGGCTGCTTATTAGGATATATATAGAAACATTCCTTTAGATTATGGCGTTGTTTATAAGCAGGGCACTTAGGGTTTAATCCACCTTTGCCACTAACTACCGTTAGCTTATTATCTATATTCGTAAACCGCTTAGATTTAGTGCGTACACTATTATTTTATTATTTTATAGCCTAAGATCTTCCCTAGTTTAATAATGCTGCTTCGTCCACAAGAGAGGCGTCCCTGTCTATAGTCTAAGTAGGTTCACCACTATCAGCGAGAGATAAACCTGCAGCAGCAAAGGCGCCCCTTTATTTACCCTTAACTAGGTGCTAGAGATTTATATAGTCTTAGAAGAGTTTCATTATATATTTGCGAGTGATCGCTGGGTCCTGTTTTCCTTATTAACTAAAGGTTGTTACCTATTATAACGTAATATAGTTAACGGCTCTTATAAAGTCTGCTTTAATAGAGGCTAATATTGCTAGCTCTAAAACGTTTACTAATTCTACTTCGGTCGCTGCTTAATCGTATTTGGCGAGCTACGTAGCCCATTAGGTCGAGCTCCTTATTAGTTTGAGAGTATTTAGATATCGCGCTCGGGCGCGTTCGTATTCGTCTTCGAGATCTACGCCGATGGTGAGCGTTAGATTATTAATCTATTTCTTAATTAATTCGTTAGGTAGACAACATGTCTTCTGTAGATAAGCTAAGATAGTTAATTATATAAAAGTAACAATCTTGTCGAGATCTGCCTTCTCGTCTCGGTATAATTAATTAAGCAGCTTATATACTTCCAGCCATAATTTATAGTAGTCGCTGTCTTCTTTAAACGACTTTCCTCCTGCTACTAATAGTTATAAGGGCAGTGTTGGTTCCTTATCTAGGTGCGCTGCCATAAAGGCAGTGCTTAGTTAATATTTTTTAATTATTAGTACTATAGGCAGCACAGGTTATAGAATTAGTTTAACTATTAATACTAGATTAATAATTCTCTAGACATTAAGAATATAACACCTTAATTTCAGTTGTTGCAGCTAGGGCGTATAGTTAGTGTAGTCAGTCAGGATCACTATAGGATCTCTAAGGGTCAATAGGGCCATTGCGATTGGCTTAAGGTAGTGTTAGTTAAGGCAGTAAGACTCTTAATTATTAGATTTAATAGTATTCTATCACTTTAAGATAATGCGATAATGAGAGTTAATGGATGTAATAATTAATTATAGAAACCGTGGATGTGCGCAAGGTGTCTATCTAGCGATGTTTCACGCTTGCACTATATAGGATAGTGCAGGGACAATAGTGCGCCAGCCTCCCTTCTTCATCCTATCGTACTCTGGGCGATAGTTTAGGTGAGGAGACAGTAGATGGGTCGCACTCATACTGTAGGCAACAGTATAACTTACTGTGATTTACAGTAGGTTGTCTAATCTGACACTAGCGCAGAAAGCTCTAGTAAGGTGCGTTTTGCAACAATAGTTAAAGCGCCTATTCCTAATAGCGCCCCTACTATAGATATATAATCCTAAGTAGTAATATTGCATTTATATAGACGTATTAGATTACGCGTTAGGGGCTATACTCTTATAAAAATATAATAATAAGAAATAGAGACTAGTTTTTTATTACGTAAGAAAGCTTTTAAAAGTAGAGCTTAACTATAAAATCTATAATAAGGAACTACTAGTAATTAATAACTACTTTAAGTAATAGGAAGCGCAGCTTAAAGGAGCTAAGTACTAAATAAAGATATTTTTTAATTACCTTAATTTTACGCGCTTTATAATAACTAAAAAACTTAATTAATAATAGGCTAGGTAGTTAAAATAGATAGTAGAATTTAACTTTCGTATTACGCACCTGCTAAGGAACGTAAATACTACTATAGATATACTTAGTAAATAATTAGATCTTATAAAAGAAGATAATAGTAGTAATTATATTATAATCTTAACCTACGCGAAGGATAGAATCCTTTACTATAATAAGACATAGCTTGCGCTAGCACTAAAGGTGCGACGCATAGACTTTACCAATTATAGACTAGCTATAAATAGGATACAGGATTATAGTAGGCTTATAGATAAGGATTACTAAGCGTACGATCTTTACTAAGCTATAAGATTAATAGTATAAGACTATTAAAACTATATCTAAATTAGTAAGTAAGTAGCTCTGTTGCTAATTAAGAAGTTACACGAAGATAAGAACTAGAAATACCTAAAAATTATTAAAATAACGTGTTAAATTATAAATAAATATGCTATCCCTAGGCTACGCTAAGTAGTATAAAAGGTTATAAGTAACTATTTAGCCTATTATAAGAATAAGCCTAAGAGATATAAGCCCTACAGCCTCTTATAGCTACTAAGGCTAACCCTAAGACTATAGTCTAGTGTAACTATAGATTTTATTATAAAACTACTAGTATTACTAGCACTAGGGAATAAAGATTCCTATAACTTAATTTTAATTATAATTTATTAACCTACTAAGGAGTTAAGGTTTGTGCTAATTAGGAAGGCTATATTAGTAAAAGAATTAGTCTATATAGTAAAATAAGAACTAATATTACAGGTTAGACAACTTAATAAGTTTATTACAGACAGGGCTAAGATATTCATATTATTATATTAGACTACGTTTACGGCTAAATTAGGGATTAAGTATAAGCTTATAATAAGCTTCTATTTTAAAATAAATAGCTAAACTTAGCGCACGAACTAGACGCTAGAATAATATCTTTAAATATATATAAATAAGCTTTAAGATAACTAGGTTAAGCTGTTGCTAATAGCCTAGCTAGCATACAATAGCGCAAAATCGGCGACTATAGGGTACTTGCCATACTACGCCAACCACGGATGTGAGCCAACGACTTACCAGGATCCGTTAGATATCTAGAGCATTGCGAGAAGCGCAGCTAATAAAGCTAATTTTATGCAAAATCTATATAAGACGCTATATAAAAATATTACGCGATAAAATAAGCAAATAGCGTAATAGGTAAATAAGAAAAAAACTAAGGGACTAACTTTTAAAAAAGAGGATAAAGTCCTCCTCTTATAAATTTTTTTTAAAATAATAAGGCTAAGCAAAAAATTAGATAACCTTTAAAAAGGACTATTTAAGGTTTAAGAGGTTAAAGGACTAGTTAATTTTAAACTATAGTTACTTATAAATACACGTATTTACCTAGTTTTCTATAAGTTATTATTAGAACTAGCACCACTAAACGCCAAACTAAAAATACAACTTAAACTCGAAGATAAAGAGTATAAGGTTAAAGTAATTAGAGATCTATAGAAAATTAGGCGTTAGTATAAATACTTAGTAAAATAGGAAGGATGGCTAGAAAACCACAATACATAAGAACTAGTAGGGAATCTTACTAACTATAAAGAAGCTTTGGAGAAGTTCTATAAAGAGCATCCCGAGGCCCCACGTCCTAGGCGGGCCTAGGACGATAAAGGCGTTAGGTTGTCTTAGAAATCGAGGGGAAGTTCTTCCGCAGCTAACCAGACGTTGGGAGTTAGCTTAACCGGGCCGTTAGGCTAGGCAGGCTAAGGAGGGTCCTTCTCTAGTTCTTCTAAAGCGGCGCTCTTAATAGCAATTGCCTCTTTAGTACGCTTCGCGTTTAAAGCTAACTATTTAGCTAAATATTTTTCTTTTATACGCGCTACGTGTATTACTTTAAATATTACGTTTTACTTTTTTTACGCTTTTAGAATTTACGTATCTAATTTTTGCTTCTTAGGAACTAAATAAAAAAACTTATTATAAGTAATAACTATATTATACTTTACGCCCCTCTTTAGGCACTTACTATATTTTTCTAAATAAATTAATACCTTATAAACCCGCGAGTAGGTCTTATAGTTAAAGCACTTTAATACTATAATACTTTTATACGCCTTAATAGTAAAAATAAATTTATAATAATAATAAGCACTAATTATTTAGTTAGCAGGTATAGTTCTTCGCGGATAAAGACTAAGAAGGGAGGGATAGTATTATATATTAAAAATAAGATAATAGGGGATAGGCGCTTATAAGGATAGGTAACTAAGGAATAGGTTAATAAGTACGCTAAAGAGCTAACTTTAGGGTTACGTAACTACTTAGTTAATTAGTAGTACTAAGTAATAAAGCAAGGCACGTGACTACTTAATTAATTAGTAGTACTAAGTAACTAAGCACGCAAGTATATATATAGGATAGTTTCCTTTATTATACTTTTTATAGTTAACTTATATATCTTCTATGTAAGTACGTTCTCCTATATAAACTAATAGTTATTTTACTTTATTATAAGATTAAATTATCTAGCCTCGCGCTAAGTGTCGCATTAACTTATACTACTAAATAATCTATAAAGCACCACGATACCTTACCGTCCTAACCTGGATTGGAATTAGGTGTGAGAGCCTCATAACATCCCTTAACCTAAACTAGGCTTAGGTACGTAGAGCCCTTATAGCACTTTAACTACCTAAAGGTTTAAAATAATAAAAATAGCTATAGTAGCTACTATAGTAAGAGTCCTAATAGAAAGCGCGACTTCTAGACTAACTATAAATACTCTAATAGTATTAGCTAACTAAGCTAATAAAATATAATAGCTTAAGAAGTAGCTAGCTAAGCTAACAACTTACGTTCTAGCTATTATAACTAGAAGAAGAATATCCTTTAAGATTCCTAAGATTTATAAAGGTAAAAGAGAAGGATCTAAAACTTTCCTTATAAATATAAAACTATACTACTAATATAATAAGAATATATTTAGGACTAAGTAGGCTAAAATCTTAGCAGCAGGCATGCATATAAAGGGTAAAGTAGCTAAATAGCTATAACCCCTTATAAAGAATTACTTAGAGAACGAAAATAACATCTTAGAATATAGTAATAAAACTAAGAAGGTGTTTAAGGACTAGGCATCTTTTAAGGAATAAATTTAGATTATATTTAAAAAAGTCAATAAGGAATAATAAGCTAAACGTAAGATATAAAGGCTTAAATAAATAAAATTAGCTAGTACGTACATGGCTAAGTTTAGACGCCTCTAAGCTAAAATTAATTAAGATAACGCCCTACTTTAGGCGGTATACTATAATAGACTAAAAGAAAGTGTTAAGGATAAGCTTACCTACTATAATAAGGTAGATAACCTAGAGGAACTCGTAAAACTAGCTATATAGATTAATAACTAACTACATAAATAATAATAATAAAAAAACAAGGAGGCAATTACATACAACCTAATATTAAAAAAAGCTAAAAACTATAAAAAGACTATAATAGAGATATCGTAATAGCTAATAAAGCTTAAGAACAGAAACTAAAAACGTAGTAAAAAAAAAGTATAAAAATAGACTATCTAACTAAGAGTAAAAATAACGCTTTAAAGAAAAAGCATGCTTAGGATACGGAGAATAAGGTTACTTTTAAAAAGATTACTTAAAGAATAATGATAGATAAAGCAAAAAAGGGTAAATTATTTAAGTAATAATAGCTATACTATAGGTACTAACACCTATGCTACTAAAAATAAGTAAAGATAACATCTCTAATATAGAACTTAAAGTTCTAGAGACACTAGAAGAAACAGAATAGAAGATAGTATAAGAGTATAAGGTCTTTCTCTAAATAGTAGAAGGAAACTACTAGGTGTGTAATAATAAAATATATACACCTAAGGACTACACGCAAAAAATCAAGCTTAAGGGGCTAAGGGCTACTTTAACCTATAAAATTATTACTTAGTACAAAAGGAATATGCTAATACTAGAATAATAGATTAGAATTTAGGAATAATATAAGTAGGTAGCCTGGTTCCTTTACGACAAAGAGGATTGTTAACTACACGAGATAAAGAGGAAACTAGTAATAATATTACTAAGAAAATCTAACTACAAGTTTATTAATAATTATAAACTAATAATAACTTGCTATAAACATTTCCCGAATAAATAGTTATAATATTATAAAGAAGTAGGATAGTAGAAGTACTTTAATAATAAATGCTAAATATATAAAGTATATAAAGAAGCTATAGACTAGTACCCTAAAGGCATAAACGCAGGATTAGTAATAATTATAGGAAACTAATAAATAGAGAGCATAAGCCCCGAGCACTTATAATAAATTAAATAGCTAGACTATAATAGAGATTACCTAGCACACCTATATTAAAAGAATAAATAGTAGTATTAGAAATAACACTATTATATAGAGATCTAAAATCTTAAAAATGTCTAGTTACAGGGTGCAGAAGACACGAAGAACCTTAAAAAAAAGAGGTTTAGTAAATTAAGAATGCTAGGAGCACCTACAAATTACTTTATTAAAAGTAATAGAAGAAGACTAAAACCAACCTCGAAATAAAAGAAGCTACGTAAATTTAAGATAAGGAGGCAAAAGCTTTCTAGGACGTAGCTAAGTAAGCTAATAATAAGTTAGAAAACTAAGCGCCACTAGGCATAAAGATACATCCTATATTCTATAAATTACTTTTAAAACTAGCATCACTAAATGCTCTAGTTAAGACTTAGTTAAACTTAAAAGATAATAAGTACGAGGTTAAAAAAAATTAAAGACCTAAAAATAATCTCAGATTAGTAAAGATACCTAGTAAAATAGAAAGGATAGCCTAAATAGTATAATACCTAAAAACTAAAAGAAAATCTTACGAACTATAAAAAGGTATAAAGGGACTTTTATCTTAAGATAAGGGAAAACTAGTTCCGCCGTAGCTATATAGCAAGTCTAAAAATAAAAAGAAATTAAAAGATAAAAAAGGATTAAATAAAAAAGGTTTAGCCTATAACTAGCTTAAATTAGCCCCTAGTAGTGCAAGTTACGACAATTCGCGAGTATTAATAGTAATTATACCTTTTAGGTCCTCCTTCTCTCTCTGCTTCTTTAGAAGCTCTATTATATTAGTAATATAAAGGTCGTGCTAAGCGTAACTATGCTCTTTCTCTTTAACCTTAGCAAGTTTATAATAAAGATAAGTAGTTATAGACACTAAGTAAGTAGACTCTTTAGTAGCTAGCGCTTAACGTTTCTTAGTTATAAATAACTTTAGACGCTTATTACGCTTCTCCTTCTAAACACGCACCTAATTTTTTTAGGAACCTATAGACTATAAAAAGTATAAATAAAAATATAACTAGCATACTCCTTAGAAGTAGTATTTATGAAGTAACGTAGCTTTATCTTCTAATAGCGCTTATAACTAGACATTATTTTAAGACCCTAAGATTCTATCTTATCCGCATAAGCGCGATAAGTGGCGATAGATAATTAAAGAGCTTTTAGCATAGTTAATAAGGTAAGGGAAATCTAGAGGAGGCTATAACCTACCCTAGAAAGTAAGGACACGCACCTTTATAAAAATAAAAATTTATATACTAATAGGGTAGTAATATAATAAAATAAAGTATTAGGATAATAGACTTAAGAGAGGGGATAGTATTATAATTACGAACCTTATAAGAATAATAGAACTAGATAATTACGCTAAAAGAGTTATTATTAGCAAAATAACAGCGCTAGGGAGGTATATAAGAACGTAGGGTAGCTTAGGTTAGTAAGCACGTAATAAAGCCCCGTATAAGTAAAAAGTCCTATATAAGAGACAGGACTATGGTAAGTCCTAAAGACTACCTTTAGGAAAGGGATCTTTGCAGGACTACGATAGTAATTTAGATAATAGTAAGAACTAGGATAAATAGTATATAGTTTAATAGTTTCTCTATACTTCTCCTACTCCTTATAATTAACTTAATATACTACGAGTATATCTCTTATAATAAATTAGTAAATTTCTTAGTTAGTTATTCTATAGTTTGTTATAAAATTAAATTATTTTTAAAAACTATCTCGTAGCTATCTCTAGCTTTCGACCACTAAATATTCGTAAGACACTCCATCCTTAACCTATTCTCCCCTAACCTAGACCAGGCTTAGGTACGTAGAGCCCTTGTAACAAGTATCTCTAGAGGAGATTTAAAATTAATTTAATAATCTTTCCTTTATATAACCTTAGCATGTGCAGCTTAAATTAATAGATTACTCTAAGCTAAAAAGGTGGATTAAATTATATATAGTAGAGAACCTAGGCTAGAAGAGGTTAGGGGCTATTGTATATAACGCACAGATAGGAACTTTAAACAGGAGACGTTAACTAGCTTTTAGAGACAAAATAAAGATAATTACTTCTTTATTAGACCCTATACTGTAACACATATACAATTATCACCTATCCTTAATAATCCTAACAATCTAACAGCATGCCACGTTACTCCCTTATTTAAGCTAGTATTTTATCTATAAATATACATTACCTAAAGTTAAATCCTGGGCTATTACTATATATAAATTTATTAAGATTATATATAAGCGCCTACTTATAGCAATCCTATATTTTATTATTAGTTAATAGTAGCTTTTATTCTAGCTTTTAGCACGCATACCTAGCTTTATATATATAATATTTTTTAAACGTAGAGACGCTTATAAAAGGTAGCTTATTAAAATCTTTATCTTTTATTATTTATAAAAATTCTTTCTCGCGGTGCGTATAGTTTTAGGTAATAATTTTAGTAACGCGCTTCTTTTACGTATTATTAAGTAACTACTTTTTACCACGTCCCGTAGAGGTATCGTATATAAATAAATTTATAATATTAAGGCCTTCTTAATCTACTCTTTTTAATATTTATTTTACGAGCTTTGCAATAGTGTCGCGGTAAACTAGCTAATTAAAATATTTAGTAACTTTTTTAGTAGTTACTATGCTAAGCACTAACGCGCTAACTATAAAAGCTTTTTTTTATAGTAGTAAGTTCGCGTCTAGCTACTTATTTTTTTTACTAAGACTTATAGATTTTATATTTATAAGGCTTGCGACGAGAAATAGGTATTTTTTTTTTTTTTTAAAAATATTAACGTGTTGCGGGTGGAGATATAAGGGGGAGAAGTTTAATATTATAATGTTAATAATGGCTAGGTGGGGCGCGCGCCAAGGTAGAATAAAAAAAACGAGCTCCTTCGTAGTTTGCTCATATGAGGACGGAAAGATGGGCCGAATTCGTGGACCCTTGGGGAATGGACCTCGGCTCGGGTACAACCCCCACCCCATCGAACCTCAACTGCATTCTCGTCGAACGAAAGGATCCCAATCATCTTACATATCCATAGAACAAGCTGAAAATATCCCAAGCTTGCCTTTCATAGCTTGAGAGGAAAAATAAGGAACCATGACAGCCCCAAACCAAACGCTAGAATTCAACTACGACGTGCGCGCCTCCACACCTCCCAGATCCGACTTCACACACGTGCATGCCATACTAATTCTTCCTCAGATCTCATGTCCGTTTGCTTACATAGCCTCCACCCGCATCGAAGCCCTCGCCTCCCGCACCAACGCAACCCTGAGATGGCGTCCCGTCCTCCTCGGCGCTATCTACCGCGCCACGGCCGCACCCCAAGGTGCCGCAGGCTCCGCCTCGGACGTCTTCAACCCAACTAAGAAAGCCGTGACGGCTGCGTCTATGCAGCGCACGCTCCGGCGGTACGACATTAGGTACAATCCGCCGCCGCAGCATCCGCGCAAGACGGTCAATGCTTTGAGGCTGCTGTATGCGGTGGGTGAGGAGGAGCGGAGAGTGCTGAGCAAGAAGCTGTTTCAAGCGTATTGGGCGGAGGGGAGGGATGTAAATGATGATGCAGAGTTGTTAAAGATTGTGCGTGAGAGTGGGATTGAGGGGGCGGAACGGTTGAGTGAGAAGACATTTGGAGATGCACATGCGAGGCAAGAGTTGGAGACTGCAACATCGGAGGCGATTGAACGCGGAGCTTTTGGTGTTCCGGGTTTTTGGATACCCAACGAGCAGTGGGTTGATGTGAATGGTGAAAAGAGAGTTGGGAGGTTTTATTGGGGCCAGGATAGGATGCACCTTGTTGAAGCCTCATTGCTTGCACAGAGAGCTGGCGATCGATGGGAAAATGTGGAGAACTTGAAGAGCTTGATTCCGAGGTGCTTGCCCGATCGCAAAATCAACAGCAAAATCAGAGTGGAGTTTTGGTACGACTTCAGCAGCCCGTGGGCGTTTCTTGGATGGACTCAGCTCGAGCGTCTCAAGCGAACGTTCGGCGAAAACCTCGAGATTGCTATGAAGCCTTTCTTGCTCGGAATTCTGTTTCGAGAGTGAGTATTATAGGTACACTAGCCATTGTAACACTCTTCGCTGACAGATTGTAGAATCGGTGCACCAGACTTTCCGGGTGGTGCCGACTCGCCCACTAAAGCCGCCTGGTCGCGACAAGATCAGGGCGACTATGTGCGGTTTTGGAACGCGGTTAACGTGCAGAAAGGCAGACCGGATAAGAACATCGACTTCCACTGGCCAGACGTCTTTCCTATTCGTACACCGACAGTGCTGCGATGTGCCATTGTGGAGCCCAGTACCGTACCTATACTTTGTTAGTTGCCTCCCTGCTCGCTCACTTATCATAACTAACTTTTCCCAGATCGTGCATGCTGGGAACAAAACGCAGATGTAGCGAATGACTCCATCCTGGAGGAAGTCTTGAACAAAGGAGGCTTCGATGGCCCTAGATTGCTGAAGAAATCCAACGCATCGGAAATCAAGCAGAAACTACGCGACCTGACCGCAGAGGCAAAGAAGCTCGGACTTTGTGGTGCCCCAACGTATCGCGTCTTGCGAAAATCTGGTGATGGTAGCTGGGAGCATGCGGGTGGACTAGTCTGGGGCCAGGACGAATTGAACGTTGTTGAAGACCTCATCACAGGATGGGACGCTGACGATACTACAACTCTCGCAGAGCCCCGAAAAAAGGCGAAATCGAGTCGGGAGACGACTGCTAGGCTATGAAATCGCGGCTCGCATTGCAGCAGGTTGTTGGCGAGCCAGGGTGCGCCTCAGGCCTTGCGTACTCATTCCCCCAACCGGACACGTACTTTACCGCCATTGTTTGTGCAGCACCGTTTCCGTACCTTTTATTATTGACCAGGAATCCTCATGATCCTCCAGGACATTGGACATTGAAACTTCTCCAACGACATCGTCTTGCGTGATATTGAAGGACTGCATAGCCAGAGCCAGAATCATCACCTTAGACAGCACCCTCCGAAACGCATGAACCAAAGATACGGCCCGACAGATGTTCCGCGTCCCCACAGAGCTGTGCGATCCCTAAGAAACAATGGCGCCGATGAGTTTCGAGTGCAGTGGACTAGCGGCCTCCCGACCTACCGGCCATCAAGTCAAATTCTCAACTTCAGACCGCCTAACACCCCCGATGTGGCCCGAGGGCTATAACCACCGTCTTGCCTGAGTTCTGAAGCTCTTGTCCGACATGTGGCCAGGATATCGTCGCTGAAGTTCCAACAGCCTATTCCGGCCTACCACCGAGATAAACAGCCGCATCGCGTTTTCCATAGATTACCGACCGGCTGTACGCCTCAACACTTCTTTCCAATCACCGTGAATGTTTTTTTCTATAATTACTCTCGCACCTAGGCGATTTTGGTCGCTGATTGGCTTTGACGTGGATGAAACGTACACGACAAGGATCTTCGCAAACAAACCCTGACCGGGGCCGTTACAGACCTGATTGCGACTTTATGCATGCCTCTGCAGCGCATAAAACTGGACTGGGGCAACGCGTACTGCGTATTGATAGAGTGACCTGGCGTGGTTCGAGACATGAAAGCGACGGGAAGTCGATGGGTATTTATTAGGCACGGTGCTTCGAGCCGTGGGATCGATGTCTTGCGTGTGCTCTCTCTCTGAGTAGCTCTTCAATTGTTGAGGTAGTATCCGCTTTCCGTTCCTTATATCGAGAAGATTCCAAGCGTATGCCAAAGGCGATACAAGTCTACTCTTTTGCCCGACGGAAGGATATACTCGCTCCCCAAAACCGACACGATGGCTGAAATAACTCACATGCCGGAAACCACTGTGGAAGAGCAGCACATAATCCCCAGTGTCGAAGATGTGCCATGTGCGACTCCTCGTAAAGAGATTGAAAAGCATGTGTCAACAGCAAGCGACCGCGACTCCGGAGTTTACCTCTCCGATAACGAGGACCTGCCGGCTTCTCCTCGACCGTCATCATTCTCTTCAACACGCTCTTTGTCAACGAAGTCGACACCACAACGGCCAGACTCGATAGCGCGCCTTCGTCGTCCCGCCGAGCTCAACTTGGGGTTCAACGCGACGGACGATCCTGCAAAGCCCCGCTCTGAGCTCGATCTTCGCTTCGATCTCATTCGAAATTCAAAGAATCAGAACAAGGCCGCACTCCGGTCGCCCACACAGCTGCTACAGGATCGGCTGAACCTATCACCACAGAAGAAACAATACGAGGACAAGGTGCGCATCTTCACGCCTCCAAAGCCTATGCTCAACAGCTGTATATTGCCCGGGCCTGCGGTACAGATGGAGGCTTTCACGGGCACCTCGGTGCGCGCGCGGACAGAGAAGAGCAGTCGGCCGGCATGGTGGTGCAAGTTTGACAGGCTCGTGGTGTTTGACGGCGCCGAAGAAGGGAACAATGGAGACTTGAAGTTCAAGACGCGAACGAGCAAGGGGCTGTCTGTCGCTCGGCGACGAGGCGATATCGAGACTGTGGTCATCCCGATGGATTGCTCGCATTGCCAGGTGATGCTGAATCGCAGAGAGTGGAAGTATGATATCCAGGTATGCCAGCGTGGTGTATGTTGGGATTGTAGAGAGAGGTGTAGGTGGGAGATGGAGCAAGAGAGGGTGGGGGCCGATGACGAAAAGACAGAGGACGAACGGACAGACGCCAACAGAGTGAGAGCAGATAGTGTGCTGCAGGACGAAGATGCGCAGGAAGAAGAGCTACTGGCCAAGATCGGTATCGAGCGGCGACCGAAGACGCCGACAGTAATGGTCGGAGGTATCGAGGAGAGATTGGATGGTGCTGCATCGCCGCCTGGCGTACAATGAATATTGGAATCCAGGGTAAATATTAGAGGACAGTAAGCATTCCAGAGGGCACCACCTACAATTCTATGTGTATACTTGATCAATAGATTTCGTCTTCTGTCGTCAAAATGAATCCAGATGTCTACGCCATGTAGAAACCCCTCTTGAACGCTCAAAGGGTATATGCTAGCCAATGCAGAAGAAATCGTGACGAATATGGCGAAGAAATGCCAAATGGCGAGTGCTTTTCGCAACTAATCCAGATCCATGGCATCGTCCATGAATTCGAATGGAGCATCTTCCATCTCAACAGACATGTCTGTGGTCTGTTGCTGCGCTAATTGTTCGAAGTCCCTACTCGTAAAGTTGTCCGGATTGGCGTCCGGACGCTCTTGTACTACGCTGTGAGCACGCTCACAGCCAGCAAGCAAATACCTGAGCATGTTATCAAGATCGAGCTCTTCTAGGCGGACATTCTTCCTAGACTCGCCTTTGCCGTAATTGCTGGTCTTTGTGGCCTTCTCGTCGGCGTCTTTCCAGGCATTCCGATAGTCCTTCGCGAGGCCCAGGTGTATGCGCACCTCCTGATTGCCCAACGAAGCATGCAACGGGCAATTTGGATCGTCGAGCGCTTCGAGGAGGTTTGCGTGAAAGGCATGCAGAGCCCGTGGGCGTGTGTGGTGTAGGTCGGGGTTTGTGATGTACTTGAGGGCGTTTACGTTCGTCCGCGGCGCGTTGCCTGATACAAAAACACCCATGATCTCGAGCACAGTAGATATAAAGCGCTCAAGGAGTGTGTAGAACTCGAAGAAATCGACCTTGAACATGGCCTCGGCCAGTTTCTGTGTCCAGTTAGCTTGCATTTACGAAGGACAACGGCACTGGACCACTCACACTGTTCGTTGTGCGCATGAAGGCGTACCGCAACTCTATACGACTGTCTATATTGCCATTCTGGTCAATTTCGGCCCGTAAAATCTCCGTAGCACGTAGATAAGACATAGCAAGCGATTCGGCCTTCCACTGCAGACGATTCATCAACTTCGTTGCTTTGGCCTTGTCTTGCTTCAACTTCTCAGCCTTTGACTGCACCAACGTCTCCAAGGGCGTTTTGGGCGCATATCTAGAGTTTGCAAGAGACATGGCGGCGCCACGGCAAACAGAAGCGGGTGGTTGAGGTTAAGTGTGGAACTGCGATCGTTAGTGTCGAGGTGCTTATGAGACCTCACGCACCGCCGGTACTTGTAGATAAACGAAAGATCCAAATAAGCTATGATCACGTTAATGTTGATACGGGGCTACTGGCTAGAAAAAACATGGCGCGCGTTCATTGTGTGTGGAGTCGTGGTACCGGTCCGTGAGGCTGCGCTAATAATGGCGCACGGACTTGACCATCGCTATCACGTGACTCTCTAAGGCCGGGCAGCAAGTGTGTACCCGAGTTAAACTGCGCATCCTCTTCTGCTCAACCACGCCGTTCCTTGCTAATCTTCCCATTATTAAAGCGCTCGTCGACTATGGCGAAGGCTAAGCGAGACACCGAGGTAGGTCCTTCAATTTGAGAATTACCGATTGAAATACTGGCGGGCTGTCCACAAACCCGCTCACGCGGCGCTGTACGTCTGCCGATACCTACCGTCATACCCAATCATCCCCTCTACTGATTCTTTCACTGCGTTATCCTCCCTAGACAGAAACCCAGGCATGGTTCTACAATTAGGTGGCATACTAACTTTGAAAAGCGTCGCAAGAACGCAGAGTCTGCTCGTACCGAACGCACGCTCAAAGCACACGTCACGACAGATGCATCGTCCAAAACTACCATCGTGCGCCAGCGACGCAAGCGACGGGCTTCAACGCTAGCCCTCCAAGATTCAGGATCTTGTGTTCCGCTCGCCGCGAAGTATCCGCGCGTAACATTCATGGACTTGCCTACCGAGGTACGTTCCTTTGCACAACGTGCTGTAGTCATTCTTTTACTGATGCGAACAGTTGCGTCTCGAGATCTATAAGTTCGCCTCTGAAACCAACTTGATACACGTCCATCATAAAGAAGTCGAGCACCAAGGTGGACAGGAGTTCACCTGGACCCCGTGCAAAGGTGTCAATCCCAACAATTCCCATCCTCTGCGCCAACCCCAAATGGTCCGGCATGTGCAAGGACGACGAGCGCTGCACCTACAGGGTGAAAAAACCACCAACACCCGTCGGGTTCTGGGCACTTGCGGCGTGCTGCAAGCTCATCCGTAGGGAATGTTGGGAGTACTTCATGGGAGCCACAGTGTACTCTATCCGAGCGGATCTTGTGTTACACTGGCTCAACTATCTGAAAGAGAAGTTTCCGAATTCACTGAGCCATATCAAGAAGAGCACTTTGGAAGGAGGACTCGTCGGCTCAGAGGACTTTTTCACGGACTATGATCGTGGCAACCCACCTGCAGATACTGATCTGGGGGAGATCAAGATGCTGGTCCCAGCCCTCGAAGCCATTGCCGTGCAGCGCTATGAGACCCTATACAATTTTAAATTAACCGATATAGACGCCCCCTCGTGGACCGAACCGGTCGATATAGGAGGTTGGGACGCTCAGTCTCGCATGGTCAACTACAGGATTCGGCCTTCGCAAGGCACCCGCCTACTGAGGTGGTTCAACCGCGACTTCGGGTCACATGTCGCTATCACAGTGGAGACTACTGTCTTAGCAGAGTGGGAATTTCTTTCTAAGGCTTGGGTTAATCCAAAAGGCACGGACGAAAACGTGAGTGGTCGATCAAAAGAACACCAGGCCGTCATTTGCTTCTCGCGCAAGCCACTGGCCGCTGAGGAAGCAGACCAGGAGAGCACGCAAGTGCACAAGCCCGAAAGCGAACGCGAAATCGAAGTTAGTGTCTTTGGACCTAAAGAAGTCGCACGCCAGGGTGCACAGGCGAGTTGGAGGATCTGGTGGGATTTCAAATTCGTCAGATATTGAAGCCTATGAGGGACAGTTCGATTTCATCCGCGATGACAGATGTGCGTTTGCGGCTAAGTGAACTTGGAAGAGTGGTCTATCCTACATGCTCGACAGATACATCTGTCACTGAGACGCAGTAGTGTGAAGATACCTCTTCTTTGGCATCACGAGGTCTTTTGAAAGAGAGGAATGACCTTTGTTGTTTCTCCTCCTATAATACAGCGCTTTTTACACATATTGCAATGCCCTCACTGCTTTTTGATGTTCTTGCTTCATACGCTTTCTAGACTATACAAGAAATACCCTTCCGGTCACTCGCTATGGACAACTAGCATGTACTAGGTAGCATAGGGGGCAACAATTGATGTTATTGACCGTTGGGTCTGGGCCAAGCTATGGAAGCTGCGCACCTAGGTCAAGCCCACGACTTCTCCGTAACCAGCACACTTATCGTACAGCATGAGCTTTGAACACAAATTATTGTCCAACAAACAATCCCTCAGAATGTCCGCTTGAGGCACAAGTCTGCCTGCTAAGCAGCTGTGTCGCTACCCGCAGCGCCAGGACCACCACCATGGTAGTCGCCATCTATGACCAATTAATAAGAGTTCATTGAAGATCCACAACCACTTACTACGGCCATTGCATCCACCAAGACCACCAAGACCGCCCTTCTTGGAAGCCTCTGCAAACTAGTCAGTACTGTTCTAGCATATCTCGAATCGCGAATCTCGAATCTCGAATCTGATGCATACCTTTGGCGAAGGCATTCCTCGCATTCTCCTCCTCCTCTTTCTGCCTTGCAAAGGCACCTTGTTCATCCGCAAAACTGGGTACTGGAATGGGGCCGACGTCGACAGGTTGACGAGTGTTGGGGTCGAGAGGAGTGTACCCTGGAGTGTTAGCTACAACATACCCGTGAGAAGATCTGTTAAATCGTGTTCCCCCAGAATGGGCAATACAAGTCTCGAAAGGATGGTGGAGTGTTAACCTACCAAGGGCGAACCACCGCCGGGCCTCGTCGAGGGTCACCAAGGAATCCCGACCTGAAGCCGCGCGAGGGATGAGAAAGGCTTGAGCGGAAGGATTACTCAATAGGGGCTCGGAGGGAATTGGAGGTTGTCCAGAGGGTGGCATAGATGAGCTGTTGAAGGGCGGGGGTAAGCTCGACATATCTCAAGCTCTCCGTGAGCTAAGTATATGAGGTAAGGTGTAGAGTTATGTTTCTTTGATCAAGGGTGAATATACCGAGAAGGAGTGACGTGATCTGTAAGACTTTGCTGACGAGAGCTATGGATGGTGTGAAGAAAGGGGTAATACTTGAAAGAAGATATTTGAAAGCGCTTTTATAGAAAAAGCGGCTCCCATTGGAGCCGAGGAACAGATCTTAAACCCTCATCGCCCGAAAAGAAGAATCAAGCAAACAGTCGAAGCTCTCCTGTACGTGAAGTGCAAACAAGCATCCTATGCTGCTCGGTGTATCCGGGGCCTTACCGTGCTCGTTGCAGCCTACCACAGCTCCCAGCATGCGTTGGATACGCGATTCCTTGACTGAAAACTCTTCGTTCCGCCCGAATTCTTTCACTTGTCTAATAGGAGTAGTGCGGGGCCAGTCATTCCCGACCATCCGTCAAACAGGTCGTTGCGACGGCAAGATGGATCGAGACCCAGGTACCTGAGCCTATTGGCTGGCGTGCAGGTACGTTTGTGGTACATTGGGGACTAGGTGAATTGCAGAGACGAGAGTGGCATGGAAGGACGGAACGTTGCCTTCCGACGGCCATTGCGCGCGCTATACTGCGTAAAAAAAATTCTAGAAAGAAGTTTATCAAACGGGAGATCACGAAGCATCTATGCAAGCCCATCAGTCCCTCATGCTACTTGTTCGAATTCTGCGTCAGCGTTCGAGGACTTAGGCGAATAGTGTATGCGCTTAATGCAAACCCGATGCCAGCCTCAGGAGGTTAAAACTTATTCGCGATACAGAAAACATGCTCATTGGATTGCTCGCACCTTCAACAACCAGTTAGCTACAGCGCACGCCACTCCAATTCTCCGTGTCCTCTTTTAATATCCGTCCGCTCTCTACGTCCAAACACTCATCGATCGCATGGTGAGCTGATTAATCAGACCAGTCAAACGCGGTACCACGTGTGTGGCATCGGATCAAGAATCCTGCCCTTTTCAGCATCATGGGATAAGGCAACGGCACTGCTATTGTTATATTACCGCAAGCTCACTCGCGCATTCACATCGTGTGTATACGCAATAAACACATCGTACCTCAAGTTACATCCAGCCTCTTCAACATTGTCGGAGTTCATCATAAGAATGGTCCCGAAGTCTACCCCAGTTACCTAATCCCCCACCCAGACACAAACCCCATACCTCACCAACATCTGCCCCACAACTACAAACCCCCCCACCGCCGGATTCGCACTAACAACATACACGCCCGCCCTCACCAGCGGACCAAACTGCCACGCCCGCGTCAGTCTCGAATCCTTCTGCTCCTGATCTAGCACCCACCATATCCCAAAGATCACCCCTAAGATCAGCCACTGCACCGAATACGTCCGCCACGTCGAGGATTCCTCTAGTGGTATGGAGCCAGGGTGGAAGCGGGACATGACGCCGTAGATGGCGAGGGGCGTGAGCGCGACAACGGTCGTGATGAGGTATTTCGTTATCTGGAGACAGAGGGAGTGGGAAAGTATGGAGGACGTGAAGGTTGTGGTCCAGTCGCGGTGGGTGAAGGGCCAACAGGGCTTGGAGAGGGAGAGGGACTCGAGGCGGTAGAGCAGTGGCGGTGAGGTATCTTCAAGTGATGAGGGTGCAGAGCCGCGTGCAATGGGATTGCAGCAGGGCACGGCGAGGAGAGCATCATCTTCTGTGTCAGCGTAATTCAGTTTCGCGGGCAGTGGGGCGACGGCGTGTGAATGGGCGTTAAGGGTAAGCGACGAGCAAACGGATGCTGCTTTTTCCGTTGCCTGTGAAGCTCCACGAGGATGAGTGACCGGGGGAGCGGCAATTCCGAAATTTGCGGTGAGAGTATCGAACGGATTGGTGGAGAAGCGGAGGTTTTCCGCGTCGTCGCCGGTGGCAAGACCGCAGCTGCAAACAGTGACCCGGTCCTCAAGGACTCGGCCTACGGCGCCTTCGAATACACCGCCTCTTCTTCGGGCTTCGTCCATGATGCTACTTTCTACGATATATAGCGAGGCGTAGTCGGGCCTGCACAGGTTGCCGAGTAGATTCATGACTGACATTACGGCGTAGGGAGCGACCGTCAATCCGAACGCTGCATACCCAAATTGTGCGATTTGATCTCCACGTGAGCGGTACAGCGTCATGAGGGCATATCCAGATTGCACAAGCGCGATTAGAGCCTTGACCATGTTGTACGTTGCAGAAACCTCGAGGACAGCGCGTGGGCTCGCAGGCGCTGTGAACTGCGCATCTGAAGGAACGATGGCAAACCGGTATCCTTCAGGAAGGCTGTACGCTCCATGAATGACTTGCCTCTGGACGTAGACCGGGGTGCGAAACCGGGACTTCAACCAGGGAGGCGAGTAGGTCAGGACGTGTATAGAGCGATCGCAGGCGACTTCTGTTTTCCCTGACGGCCATTCCACGTTATCCCCCTCTCGCGTGGTGCACGACTCTTGCTTCGCTCTCTTGAACACCGCATTGCTAACTTCATCTCCATCCACTGGTCGCCAATCTTTCCCGCGCACGACAATGCATAGCGCTCCACTCCTTGCTGCCTTCCTCAAATCGTCATTTCTTACAAGGACAGCGCCACACAAAATGGCTTCAATGCCGCGATAAAGCCCCAAAGCAGGAAAGAGCAAGCTTCCGATGACTGAAGCGATGAAGTCGTCCGAGCGCTCGCCAGGCCGCGTGAGTACCGTCGCTGCATGCGCCACGTAATTGAAGAGGTAAAAAAGCGCGACATCCGTCCATTTCGTCGGTGTGCAGAGCAGTCCTGGGGTCCCATGGTTCGATGTCCCCAGAGGCAACGGCAGTGTGATGTTTTGCAGCGGCAAAGCTGAAACTGTGTAAGCGAAAGCACACAGCTGAACGAGGTGCTGGGTGATCGTGAAGTTCTTGAGCGGCATCATGACTATCTACGACCGGTGACCACGAAGGCGACTCGAAAAGAGAATCGTCATGAAGAAGGGTAGAAAATACCGACGATACGAACCGCGCATCGTGATGTTGAAGTCTGCCTTGGCCGGTCGTTGACCAAGACGAGGTCTCATTCGCTTCTGGGCGCGCCGACTCGTATTCGCCCGGACGGCGTCCACTCACTGCATGTTGCCCCGCCATGTGCGACTAGCGTTCTGTAGGTGCGGAAAACACAGCCCAGCTTGCAGATCCCTTCATCTCGTTTCTAGCTGGAAAGATACATAAGGAAACAGGTGTGCGTGACTACCTATGTGCGTTGAGAAAAATAAAGAATCAAAGAGCAGAAACCAAGCCGAACAGTAACATCCTTCCGTTGCATACGCGAAACCCAGAACGTACCATGCAAATGTGGTCCCTCCCGTCTCGCCATTTGACTAACTGAGTCCAATCGTGGAGTGATCAGATCCAGGGGATGTAGAACGAGTATTTTCTAATATCACAGGATGAACAATATGCACATCGACGGTGCTCCCAGACAATCCTGTAGCTATAATTCTTCAAGCGGCGACGAAGTACCACGTTATCCCAAATGTAGTGTTCGTCTTTCCATCTCCAGCGTTCTTAAGGGCAATGGCGCTTTATCACCATGCGGATCACACACTACTCTTTCCCAATAGTTTCCCTTGTTCATCAGAATAAGAACTTGGTTCTTGAGGTATCGGTGCTTGCTGGTTGCTCTAAGCAGTTCATCATCGCGATTGGTTTGTTGATCCAATCCATAGAAACCATGCAAGAACGGCGTGACGTGCAAAGCCAGCAGCTCATCGTCGTCAGTCAGTGGAGTCGTCTGTTTCACCAGCTACCAATTTTTTTTGGGTGCGCCACCGTCCATCTTCATGCAGCATTGACAACTTTAATAATGTATGATCCTGTTGGAAGATGAGGAGGGGTGTTGCGAATGCGGTGATATGTATGAAGGTGCTGGGGAGTTCGGTGTTGCCGTATGCGTACAGTTCATAGTCGCGTTGATATTGCTTCCACGATATGCGCTCGCCGCTTGTTAGCTCTCGCTCGACTTCGCAGTAGGTGCATGCCGATGCATCATCTTCGCTTCCACCCATCATTTAAAACTCATTCTTGTGAGCAATGTCCAGCAGCTCTCTCACGTGAGTAAAAGCCACCCCTTCATACCAGCCTGTCCACGACCAACTTGGAAAGCCGTCTCTGGTAGGTAGGAGGTCTCCAGAGCAGACTAGATACCAAGGTCGGAAAGATGTAGGAATTATCGTTTACAGATGTCGGTGTTTCTTTGGTGAATGGAAGACCCCAGAGATGCCGCATATCATGGGCATGCTCGAATACGCTGAAACCCCCAAGAAAGGCTCGGATGATGTCGTCTGGGAAGATAAGCTCCCTTTTGGGGTAGTCTTGTATGCAGTCATAAACGTTGAGTGGATGATCGAGAAGAACCGTGGAGGAGTAAATGTAATAGGATCCCGCGTCTTCTGATGCCGAAGGTACGTTCAAGAACGATGTCAGCTCACTATCGAAATATCCAGGACGCTCGAAATGTAGTTACCGATCAGTGAAGTATAGCTTCTGACGGGCCAATATCGCTTCTTGGTAGGTCTAACCTCGACCGGCCTAGGCGCTGTTTGACACTTCATCCTCCGTTGGAACCAAGCGAAGGGTACCATGTCTAGCAGTCATGTATGTTAGTTGCTGGACATATAATCAATATCTATCATGCGCGAAGACAAGCCAGCACATTCATTTAGATAAGTCCGTTCATGAATCTTCCTGAAAGAAAAATAGAGACGCCCTTGCCGACCGAACTGAACGGCTGGACATGCCAACCTGGGGCGACTTATGCCCGGTAGACCACCCAAAGAATCCCCATACACACATGAAACTAGCGTAAGAGCCGATTCGGCGTAGATGTTATCCATCCGTTGAATTTGTCGTGTTCGTTGTTCTAAGTCTGCTTGCGGGATGCAATACCTATCGACCCACAGATAGCGGAACCCCAGCGACAAACAGACTGATATAACGTCTTTCATAGTCTGTGGTAGGTCATTTAATTTTAATATAGCACCACGCCCAGGGTTTAATTCAGTTGTATCTGATCGGCCCCAGACGTAACTTGGAGTTACGTAGGCTACTCCATCTGGAATTGAAACGAGAGAGGATGTATTGCAGTCAATCACAGTCAGTTGGAGATCGGTTATGGCTCCAAGCGTGAACAATATCAAAGTTGATGAGCGGTGAGACTTGTTCAACTCGACAAGACGACCGGTCGGTATCAAATACCCGTAAAACCACTTCCAAGGCTCGTGCTGGACTTCCAGAGTTAGATACTCAAGCTCGGGTTCGTCTTGCCATGTTCGAACAAGCTTTCGAGTTGGACATCCACAGTGACAAGAGTATGTCGTATTCCAACGGATAGTGAATTCGGTGCCCGAATCTCGGTAGGCTGGAGGGATACAGGTCATGAAGAAGCTGCAAATCTCGCAGCTCTCTGGGTTCAATTCCTGAAGCGTTCCAGGTGGCTCAACTCCCTCAAGGAATGCTCCCCCGATCAGCTCGGTACATCTTTGGCAAATACGAGGAGGTTTGCTGTCCCCGGTAACAGACATGTGAACTGAAGATGATTGTGTGCCTTGCGTTAGAGCTAGATGAGAGATGATACCCAGGATTTGGCCTTGGTACTGTATATTGGACGACCCTCTGTTCCTGATCTTAATAGCTGTGGACTGAAAAGCAGATTGGGGCTGTGACATACGCGGGCAATCTACGTGCTACTAAAAGAGCCGCTTAAACCTAGTAAGTCGACGGAAACATATTTTCAGTGTTGTCATACAATCTGATGAGGAGTTCAAGCCTGGAGGCAACAGGAGCACCGTCGTTGAATGCTCCACTTTTGACCGAGGCGGTCGATTTCGCTTGGTGGGGTCGCTACCCGTTACGGCCAAGCGCACATTACGTATCTTCGACTCAGCCACGATAGACGCCACGCTTCGGAAACCTCTCAAGTTCCATCTATCCCCGCTCGCCGACATTGAAAGGTCCATCTTTTCGTTATTCATTCGCTCTTACCTTCACAGTGTCTAATCGTATAATATCACCCTCGCGACTTCCCTTTCCATCCGATCCTCAACGGCTTTTGCGGACATTCGGATAAAGCGGAGACCAACATTTGAAGACGATACTGTGCCCAGCGACTTTGCCTAGCTTTGCCGCGACACTACTTGATCATATACATCTCCCGTGGGACTTTGTTGAGAACTCTCTCATTCTCCCCACTCGAATCAACAATTACCACAATGGCCTCAAACAAATTCGTACGTCACGTCCACGCACCTAGGATTCACACCAAACTGACCGACACAGGAACCTCCAATGGGCGCGCCACCTGCTTACCCTCAATCGCCACCTCCTGCACACCAGGACGCCGGGCCCTACCAGCCGCCCGCACCCTACTACGGCGGCTCGCCAGCCCCTCAGAGCGACTACTACGGCGCATCACCGAACCCGTACGCACAAGGCCCGGGTCCTTACGGACCGCCGCAAGGACAGTATGGACCACCGCAGGGACAGTACGGACAGCCTGGATACGGGCCGCCACAGCAGGGCATGTACTATCAGCAAGGGCCACCGCCGCCGGGAGGCTACTATGATGACCGGAGGGGAGGCGGCGGGTCGGGCGGAATATGCGCGGGTCTGTTCGCGGCGCTGGCGTGCTGCTGCTGCTTGGACTGCCTGTTCTAGAGCCGATACGGACGACGAGGGTGTGAAGAGAAGGTGCTGTCTGGGCGGAGGCCCATGAGGGTTAGTTGCATCAGCTTCGCCCGCTGGACGGGTTAATCGTGGGCGAACCAGGGATGCAGAGGAGTAATTGTTCTTCTCGCTCTTACTTATACCTGCATGGACTTTTCAAGGTTTCCTTTGTGCACTGGGGGCGGAAAGATACACACTGGGTTTTTACTTTTGGTGGGAGAGACGGGCTTGCTCGGTCGCTCTACACATGTTCACGACTGTCACATCAAATGTATTTCTTACCCTAGACTTTACTTATGTACTGATACACATCTTTGATTTCACCGAAATTGAACAGAAAGCTTACGAGCGAGCTAAATCTATAATCTATACAGCTAGCTATATACAAGTATACATATGAAGGAAAAAAAACAAAACCAGCGCTTCCCGACGTACCACTAGGAAAGTCTCCCTCTCCATGATCCATTAAGCATTACCCCACCGCACCTTCCATCTTTCACCCTCCCCACAGCCGCTCCTTCCCTCCCCGCATCCAGACTCCGCCCGCACCCAACCCACCGCGCCGCAGCACGCCCTCCACACTTAAACACTCGCCGGCGCAGCCGGCTCCGCAGTGCGAACCTTCTCCTCCACAACAGGCTTCAACGCCTTTACAGCCCTCACCTTCCAAGCCCAGACATAAGCCGCAAAGCTCACGAGGGAGAAGAACCTATTCCCTATTAGCAATCTCACACCCATTTCCAACAAACACGGTACTCACAGCGCTAGGAAAATGAATGCTTCAGAGGTGAGCTTCAAATTGCAGGAGCCTCCCACCGGCGCATTGAGCGAGCAGGAGGACTTATTCCAGTCCTGCGCCGCAAACACGAAGGCCGTGAGCCAGAGGTGGGAGAAGTCGAAGTTGGGGATGGCGTAGATGCTTCCCCAGACCTTTCCCTCGCTCTTGAGAAGTGGGAGGATGAAAGAGGGTAGCCAGAGGGCGAGCGTGATGGAGGACTATGCGCGTTAGCTTTCGAGTTCTATGTGGAGGGAAAAGGAAAGGGGACGGGGACGTACAATGACCATTTCAAAAATAAAATGCTGCTCGTGCGGATACGCTTTCAGAAAGTATCCCGTGATGCCGACGACGATGATGGAGGATATCTATATCATCAGGTTTGACAGAGCGACGACGAGCGCCGTGGGGGTCCAGGTGAATGCCATTTTGATAAAATGTCGAGAGGATTATTACAATGGTGTGAAAGTACTGAGACGATGGAGGGCAGGGGCGAATGAAGGGCTGAGCTGAGCTGAGTGGAGCGTTGAAGTGCTGTGCGAGTGCTGCTTGATGCTCTTCTCCCCATCCTATTCCAGGCGTTTATATATCTTCGTGCAATACATGATGCGAAAGTTGAGCAAGGGCAAGCAACAGACTCGGTATCGCTAATCCTGCACTGTGACGCATTCCGTCGTCCGAGCATTTGCTCGGTGCCCTTATCCTGAGGACAGACCATGGTGTTGCGAGTTTTGTAGGCGTTTCACTCCACTCGGTAGATTCCGGAGGTGCGCTCGCTGCTATTTCAACATCCGAGACCAGCAACACAACCCATCTTGTGGAGAAACGCTGGATTCGCTGTAAGACAGCGCTTGCTTAAGGGAATATAGCAAATCTTTTGCTCTATCCTGTACTGCGTCAATGGACCAAGATTGGACATTCTATCGATGGTAACAATGCACTTGCGGTGTGAACAGCAACACACGACCGCTCCTGCAAAGTGTGGAATCGCCCGGTTGGCAGAGTCAACATCGTGCTTCCAACATCCTATCTGGTGTTGCGCTCAGCTCGCCCATTAGGATCCCCACGTCATAGAATCTCTGCCATAAGACCGCCTCGTAAACCCAAATCGGGGAATTTCTACTCGGGAGCTAACGTAGTTGCAAGCTTAGACATCAGCTACCAAAGTTTCTTGAGTCCAGGACGCAGCGCGGAAGCTTCGGCTAAGAAATAAGCTCTGTAAGCGTTGTACTCAGCAGAATAAACTAAGGTGCCTCATGCCATTCCTACGTCACAGGGAGGCGGCTCTTGGTGAAGTGTGTGTAAAACCGCAATGGCGAGAAAATACGAGGTCGATTTATTTTCTAGGACACACACTACAATGGCTTATCATACAAAAGATTGATGCTCTCACCAGGCGATTGACGGCCAACATAAAGCCGCCACGTTCACAGCAGAGCATAGTCGTTTGCACACTGTGCCGGAGCAATGCGGCATAGTGGATGTTGGATCATTGGCACCAATGTCAATGTGCTACTGCGTCGCAGGCTAGGTGCGCCTCACGCGAGACATGAACTCCAAATGACAAGACCTGTAACCAGCGCATACATTTCAATCACAAAAAACATGTTTAGTAGGTGTGACAACAAACCTGTGGAGCGTATCGAGCCGCGTCGTCGCAGGGGTTCGAGGAGGGAGTAGGAGGACGAAAGGGACGAGATTCGACGTTCTATGGGAATCGCTCGAGTAAAGTACAGGATGGGGATATCGCCAGATCGTATGGATCGACCGACCGTGAATGAACCTTCGACCGAACCGAAACCGATATCGCCGTTACGATCGCTATGAAAACACGTTTCCGATTCGAGTGACTGCTTCAATATTAATGTCGACTATAATGCAGTCGCCAAAGCCGTCGTCAACGGGTGAAAGGGAGGCCTGAGGCCATTTGCTGCAAACCCAACTCCGCCATTACTTTTTCGCAATTTGAAATACCGTCTTAAACCGAAGCCGACAAGCAAAGGATGATCACACTCGCAGGGAACAACGCGGACCATTTACGCAAAGCGCAAAACAGTGACAGCATTCTACTCTGCCACATCCAAGTCTTCATGGGCCGCCGGGGGAGGCGATTCGTCTGCGAAGGTGATCAGAGGAGGTCGTCGTCTGCCGGGATGGGGTGCTCACTCTTGCGCTCGTCGCCGTTGGTGCCGGCATCGCGGTCCCGCTCGCGGTCATCGTCACGGTCGCGCACGTCCTTCATCTCACGGTCGCCTTCGGGGCTCCGCGTGCGGTCTCGGTCACGGCGGTCGTAGTCACGCTCACGGCGGTCGTCCTTGCGCGGGGAGAAGTCGCCACGGCTACGACGAGGGGAGCGGCTACGAGGACGGTCGCCACGAGGAGAGCGGTCCCCAGCACGTCCGCCACGCTCGCTACGCTCACCACGCTCACCACGCTCACCACGAGGGCGATCACGGCCAGAATCGAACCGCCACGAAGCCGAGGGCGGAGTGCGCGCCCACTAGTAGATGTTAGCGTTGATTTGCGTCATGGTGGACTGATCACCTACCTCAATCTTCAGCAGATCGTCGCGGCCAATTCGCTTGTTGTGCATCTCATGATACGCATCGTCAGCATCGCGACGGCTCTCGTACTCCACGAACGCGAAGCTGTGTTACGTGATTAGCGCAATGCCTGGACAGTGGGCTTGTGGTAACTTACAGCCGGCTGGAGGCGGAGCGCGGGGCGGGAATGTCACAACGGACAAGGCGACCGTAGCTGACGACGACGTTAGATGAGTTCGCGACGTGATGTGCGAAGGCGGGAGGGTGCTGAAGGCGGGAGGGTGCTGAAGGCGGGAGGGTGCTGAAGGCGGCCGGTCGCACTCAGGGTCGTTGTGTAGGAGGTGATGTGGAATGTGACATGCGTCGAGTCGTCGGGAGGGAAGGTGGCAAGGGAAACGACAAGAGGAATGTGCGACGCAGGAAGGAGACAATAGATGCGACGTCGGTGGGTAAGGGCGGCGCGTCAAGCAACATACCGTTCGAACTCGTAGGCCAAATCGCGGGCGCGGGTGCCGTGGCCGAAGCCAGTGACATAGAGCGTGGTTCCGCCGCGAGACATGGTGCTCTTGGTTGCGACTAGGGATGCGCAAGACTCGTGGGGGTTGGCGCGGGTGTCCTATGTCGAGGGTGGTGTTGTGGACGAGAGAGAGAGTGTGAGGCTGGGCGACGCGAGAAGTTTGAGGCAGGCGACGACGTAGTTAGGCTCGTCACGGGACCACTAGTCCAAAAGTGGAACGGGCTCTCTTGCACACAGCGCGGTCACAGCTACCTCCTGCAGTGAATTCTCGAGGAAGCAGCTTCATTATCTAGTAAGAACAATTAATATTCATGCACTATGCAAACGATATCCTGGAAGCAGCACCTGGGCATGCAAGTTGCTGTCGCACGAGCAATTCACCACGAACAGACAATAGCATATTGGGCCCAGATATAAATTCGATTTAATTTAAAAGTCAAGTTAACTGAATATCACAGAGTAAAGCTAGTGATGGGACAGTCATTGTCTATGCATGTTTGGCATTCTGGGGGCTGGGGCTGAATAGGCAGCAAGACGATGGTGCGAAGTCCGGTGTCAAGCATAGGCTTCCCATGTAGACACTACTGAGTACATGTCCAGTCAGAATAGCTGTAGACTCGAATTAATTGCAACATTAGAAGACGTTCGAAGCAAGTGGACCCAGCATGCGACAGCGGGTCCGAGCTTCTCTTATGTCAGCGATATCTAAATCCGCGCGTAGAAAGACTGCCGCCCCAAACAATTGCTCTACACTCCTCACCCACCGCAACCCAGCAGCTCTTCATCTACGCGCCACACCGTCGCACCGAGCACATAATCCCTTCGCCTGCCTCTTGGACGACTGCAGACCGAGCACGACGCGGTAAGGCGCTCCATCCGCCACTCCCTTTGTCGAGCTTCCATTCCTTTATAACTCCTTGCGCACGCCCGCGCTCCGACCGTCAACACCCTCACCATGGCCACCGATCTCGCGGCAGGCTCGCCCCTGGCGCAGTCGCTGCAGAACCTTGTCCAGCCCAAGCTCGCCGAGTTTGGGTGGACGACAGGCGGCGATGACACGACACTGTTCGACTACATCCTGCTCATGCTCTCCAATGGCAAGAATGAGGAGCAAGTCGCCACCGAGCTCTCCAACGACCTTCTCGACGAAGCCGAAGGCGAGAACACAGACACACACCGCTTTGCGCGATGGTTATTCGAGCAGGTTGACCAGCTGCGCGGGAATGCGCCCGGCAGCAATGCGCAGGCCGGCGACAACCAAATGGACGACGCAGCGCACGACTATTCTGCACTTGCGCAAGATATGGAGATGGACAGCGTCGTCGCAGAAGGCGCAGACGCTTCATCAGGTACCATGTATGCCACCGATTTTCTTTCAAGCCCTTCTACTTCAGCACCTGCAGACGGACGACGAGACAGCGCCTGCGGACTCCCGATCCCCACAGTCGGGTCCTCGTGGCGCGAGTCTCAGGATACCCGTCGCAAGAGCATCGATGTTCAGCGACACAGTCTAACCAGTTCTAGACCTACCGGACCCAAGGCCATGCGTAACGGCAGCGGCCCCAAGCAGGCTCGCGGCGGCCGCATGGTGAATCAGGCGAATAGGCAAATGAGCCGTAACGACGACCCGCTTCACCGGGTGCGCGGATCGCAAGGCGCTGGTCGCATCAACTCGCATTCGCGTGAGCCTCCGAAAGGGCCTCGCGGCCAGAACCTCAATCGAGGAGCAGACGCCATGGCGAATGGACGGGGCACAAGCAACGTCAACGTGGGCCCTCCTATGAATGGCATGGGTATGGGCATGGGCATGCCGGGCATGCCTATGCCAATGGGCCAAAACATGGCGCAGTTCAACGCTCAGCAGCAGATGGCTCTCATGTCCATGTACGAGCAGCAAGCGAATCTCATGCAGCAGATCTTTTCCGGCCAGACCCCTCAACCGTTTGTCAACCCCAATTTCCAGAAGAAGAAGTCCTTCACTCCGCGCGGATCACAAGGCAATCGGCACAACCTGCCACCGTCTACCAAGTTCACAAAGAAGGAAGGTGATGACGAGAGCATGGCCGATGGACCCGCCGCCAAGGGCGACGGCATGCAGTTCGAGTCGTCGCGACAAGGACCAGACGCATCGACGACCATGTGCCATTTCAACCAGCGGTGTATGAAGGCCGATTGTCCGTTCGTTCACTCGTCACCGGCAGCTCCTAAGAACGCGGTTGTCGACATGACGGAGACATGCACGTTTGGAGCGGCGTGCAAGAACTTCAAATGCGTGGGCAAGCACCCCTCTCCTGCGAAGAAGCAACAGTTCCAGGCCGAACAGGAGTGCCAGTTCTTCCCCAACTGTCGTGACCCAGCCAACTGTCCGTACAAACATCCGGTGGAGAAACCTTGCCGCAATGGTGCTGATTGCACTACACCTGGGTGCACGTTCTGGCACTCTTCGGTTGTGTGCAAGTTCAATCCATGCAAAAACATCAACTGCATCTACAAGCATCCCTTGGAAGGCCAGAAGAAGAGTAGGAACAGCCACGTTTGGGTGGCGCAACCGAAAGAGGAGGAAAAAAAGGAACATGTTAGCGAGCGGAAGTTTATCGACGAAGAGAAAGCAGAAGAGCTCATTATCCCGGGACAGAACGAGCAACAGATGGCCGAGGCTGCGCTGTGAGGGTGAGCAGGCAGCAGGGAAGGGATTGTGGAAACAGGATGATATCCGGTGGGGCAAGATATGGACACAGCACCAGATGCTGCAGGACGAGGAACACGGCATTTGTACAATAGTTCAGGATACCGAAGGGTACGGCGTTTTCGAAATGGTTGGCTTTGATGACATTATTTGATTGCATGGATGTCGCAGATGCGGCGGGATCTGCTGAATGAAGGCTCGATTTTTCTGGCAGCCGAAGAGCTGCACCACTGTTTACACTTTTTTCTTTGGGTTGGCGTGATGTTTGCTGCATTGGTACTATGTCGACTACAAATGATGATGTTGCGAAGTGTGCGCGCCAGAGCGAGCGGCCCAAGCTCGGAGCTGCACGACGCTCCCGAGGATAGCCATTGGAACCAGCACGCACCCAACAACCCTCACACACGGCAATGCGGCTCAAGAGACATGCTCCGCTCATCGAGTCGACACTGAAGCGCGCTGCAGTGCGGCCCGCAGCCTCTTCGCTATGCAATCGCTGCCGGCGATATGCGTCGTCGCAAGCCTACCCTGAAAAGGTGGCCGTGCTTGGCGGTGGCATATCAGGTCTCGCGAGCGCCTACTTCGTGGCCAAGGAGTTCCCGCAGAGCAAGATTACCGTGCATGAGGCGAATAAGGACAGCGGCGGCTGGATCCAGTCGCGCCGGGTCGAGGTACCTGGCGGCGACGTGCTGTTTGAGTACGGCCCCCGCACGCTGCGGCCGGGGAAAGATGCCCTGATCACGGCGCAATTGGTGGGCGTACACGAAGAATAGTTAGATGCTGGACTGACACGTCGCAGATTCAAGAGCTGGGGCTCACTGACAATGTCATCTTCACCAAGAAGAACGCCCCCGGTGCGAAGAACCGCTACATTTATTACCCCGACCGACCCCAGCGCCTCCCTGCTGCGGGAGACGATTTCAGTTTCTGGCATTTGGTGGAGCTCTGGTCCTCTGGGCTGCTTGCGGGGATACCGAATGTATTGCTCGAACCAACAAGAGCGTGCCGGCCCTCCACCTTGCGCGATGAATCGATAGGATCTTTTATAGAGCGACGATTCGACAAGCGGCTGGCTAACAATTTGGCCTCTGCCGTCATGCACGGCATCTATGCCGGCGACGTCTGGAAGCTCAGTGCTCGGACGTTGATTTCGCAGGCGTGGCAAATAGAGGGATTCGGAGGCAACATCTACAGAGGTCTGTCGAAGTTACTAGAAAATCCCTCCTCGCCGGTCAGACAAGCGCTGTTCCATCCGCACGACCTGGCCATGTACAAAGCAATAGAAAGGGAGGTTGATTTGGACGAGACCTTCGCGGAACACCTGGCCGGTAGCGCAATGTTCACATTCGAGAATGGCATGGCCGAGTTGATCTCAACGCTAAAGAGCAAGCTTGAAAATCATGGTCACGTGGAGTTCAAGTTTGGCAGCCGGGTGCAAGATTACAAATTGGCTGAGACGAACCCCCAGGAGGTCGAAGTCACTACGGGCGTACGTGTTCAGAACAACAGCACACATAGTCGGCGCTAATTTGGAACAGTCCACAGAGTCTCTCTCCACAGAGAAGTACGACCTCGTCATCTCCTCCCTCCGCAACTCCGACCTCACCCCCTTCGTCACCGTAATGACGGTGAACCTCTACTTCCCGACCCCGAACTTGATCCCCCAAAAGGGCTTCGGCTACCTGATTCCCCAGTCCGTCGCCTTCGAGAAGAACCCCGAGCGCGCCCTGGGTGTTATCTTCGACTCAGACGCCATCACCGGCCAGGACAGCGCTGAAGGGACCAAATTCACCGTCATGCTCGGCGGCCACTACTGGGACGGCTGGGAGCATTTCCCCTCCGAAACCGAGGGCTTCGAAATGGCCATGTCGCTTCTCCAACGGCACCTCAAAATCAAGGAAAAGCCCACGCATTACCATGTCAATCTGAGCAAGGACTGCATCCCGCAGTACACGGTTGGTTACGAGGACCGCCTGCAAAAGTACGCCCACCAAGTCGCGGACCAGTTCAAGGGCAGAGTGCGCATCGTGGGTAACCAGGTAGGTGGAGTGGGAGTGAATGATTGTATCAAGGGGGCTTGGAGTATGGCGCGAGGCTTGAGGGGCGTGGCTTGGAAGGAGCCGCATACTGGTTTGGAACGAGCATTGCATCCTGATGTGGCATGGGAGGTCGCCCCAGCCAGCACAGGATTGCTGAGCAAGAGGAAGCCGCAGTAACAACAACCCTCTGTACTCATATATAGCATCCAACACCCACGTGGAACATGGCATGCACAGCGGCGGAGGGTGGCAGAAATGTATAACATTGGCGCAGCCTGTGGCGTCCGTCTTTTTGAGGAGATGGCTGTGCAGCAGCATTGTTATGTGAGTTGGTCGACAGAAGCCTATCCCACCCATAACAAGTCATACCAACACAAGGTGAACACGAAATAGGAATAGGAAATCGATAGTTATGTGAATCACATATCTGGCCGAGCATTTTGCCGTCTTATAAAGAGCAATTATGCACGCGGCACACACCCCCGTCGCATAGACTATGCCGCACTCCTGCACCGGGTAAGTTGCGTAGTCGCCTATGAGCCTCGTGTGACGGGTGTACGTGAGACGTGAGCCGCCCGCGCTAGGCGGTTTGGGGCGTGAATCAATATGTTTTTACGGTGCGGATACTTGTGTAGGATGGGAGGAGTCTGGAGAGGTATGTCTAGACTGCGTGCGCACGTGCGAAGGCACGCGTGAGGAACTTCTTTCTTACTTTCACACTATTTCCTATTCCTTTTCCTTTTCCTTTCCTATCTCTCCCTCGCGTTGGTACCAACTGCGCAAAAGCTAATTGTTCGCGATGCTGTTCGCTTCGTTTTTTCTGATGATAATGGGACTGGGGTGTAGTGTACATGCAGAGCTCCTAACCGTCTACGCAAGAGGCGCCCGGCCACCGTGGACGACAGACGCCCAGGGCAGCACTGTCTTCCTCATCTCAGGCATAACTGAGAGTTTCGCCTCGTCGACACCCGCGCCTTCTGCATCCCCCTCACCAGAACCCTCCTCAGAAGACACCGAGCCATCCAGCATACGCTCTCTCGTCCCACCCACTGAGGCGTCGTCCACCCCCGCGAAAGCAACGCCTACAGCTGCACCGCCAGCGGAATCACCAACTCCCGACGCTCCCAGCCAACCCAGCGCCCTCACAACCACTCCTCCACCCACAGACTCCACTCCCACTGCCACCGCCTCAGACGCAACCGCCTCACCCCCAAACTCGGACCCAGGATCTCCCTCCCCAAGCTCCTCCTCCGCAGGCACAACGTCCAACACCCCACCCCTCCCCTCATCCTCCTCTGGCACCTCCACAGGCGCTAAAATCGGCATCGGCGTCGGCGTCGCCGCCCTCGCCGTCCTCGCCCTCGCCGGCCTATCCTTCTTCCTCCTCCGCCGCCGCCGTCGACGCCAACAAACCCTTTCCCATTCGAAAACCGTGCCTTTCGTGGCTGAGGAGATTGGCGCGCCGCCGTACGCAGATGCGCCGCCGCCAACGCGGGCTGTGGACGAGAAGAAGGCGTATATGATGGTAGGTGGGAATGGTGGTGGGAGTAGTGGGGTTAGTGAGTTGGAGGGTGATGGGAGGGCGGAGATGTATGGGGGTGGGGGAGGCAGGTTTGTGAGTGAGTTACCGGGGGATCAGGCGTTTTCGCAAGAAGGTGGGAGAGGTGAGAGGCCGGTGAGTGAGTTGATGGGGGATGTGGGGAGGGATGTTAAGGTGCCGCGGTGAGGGAAGGGTGGAGATGGATATAGGGTTAGGGTTGGAGGGAGGAGGGATAGAGAGGCGAGAGTGGAAGGTAATTTCGTGTAATGGATGGGCCGCTTGGGATTACCTGGGTGGCATCTAAGAGCTGCATATTTCAAGCGCGCTGCTAATCGGTATTTCTTTGTGAGGGTGGAGAAGACTGGGGTATTTCTCGATCTGTCTATCCGAGATGGTTATGTACGGTTTATCTGGACATTTAAGATTAATTTAGATCAGAGATGGGTGCCAAGAGTAGTACGGTGCATTTAGTGGTCTATTATTTTGTTCACCACACTATCAAGACGAGACTTCTCGAGTTGGTTAAAGCCTTTTTGAACGTCTGTTTAGTCAGGGAACAAAGGAAACTCTTTGGAAGGGGATCCAACTGGTACAAGCGTTGCTCGGCGTGTTCCAAGCTGCACAGCGCGTCCAACAGTACGTACTACGGTCCGTAATCTACGGTCCGTAGTTGGTTTTTGGCTGTACGTACCGTAGTGAGGCGCCCACCGTACCGTACACCGTACCGTACCAGATTTTGACCCGTAGTACGGCTGTACGGTTCCTAATTAGGAAGGAGGCGTAAGTAGAGCTCTAGGTAGCGGATTTTAATAGATCCGAGTGGCGGATCTGATAGATTTAATAGATCTGGCTATTTTAGGTGTAGTATATCTCTATATAGAGCAAATATAGAGCTTTAGCCCTTAACTACCTTTTTGCCCTTATTCTTATATAATCTTTAGCCCGTTTATCTTATTTATTATTAAATTTAACATGTTAATTACTTCCTAAATAAGCTCTTCTTATACTATATAATTATCTTAAGTATTATAGCTATCGTAACTATTAATATTAATACTATATTATGCGTCTACCGCCTAGAGAGCTCTCGTATTAGCCAGCTCCTTATGATTGTTATCGCCGTCTATTTATCCCCCCTACGAGTATCCTACGGGCCGCAATAATAGCAGGGAGTTTAATATTAATTAGGCTAATATATAGCATGGCAAGCGGCACCTTGTCCCTAATTGTATAGGATACCGCGTGCGGCATAAATCCAAATCTCTAGGCGGCCGCAAAGCCGATCAATATAGCGATACAGCGCAGAGTTGAGCTACCTGGAGGATAATATAGTTAGTAGAAGGACATTCTTTATATATAAGAAATGCTATAGAGAGAGAATAGCCGCCTGCCTCTTCGATATTAAGTCTAGTACCGCTTATATTACCGTCTATCTTAAGAAGGCGCATTTTATTAACCTAGATAAAGGTTTTATACTACCTACCTTTAGCCTCTTATTAGATCTGTTTAAGAGAGCTGCAGGCGCCGGATCTAGAGTTTCTTATACGCTATAGCAAGAACTAGAGCTATCAAAAGCGTATATTAACTAGGTAATCCTTTATAATCTAAGCTTCGCGATGGCGACGTTATCGGGCAGCAGAGGCTTGCTAACATAGAATCGAACGGATCTGCTACATGCCCTGCCGAACAGACCAGCGTCTGTCAGATTTACTAGACGACCCTCACCGCTGGTGGGTGGAAGTAGGTCAAAAACGGTACCCAATTGTCTTCAAGATGGCTATGGATCACCTCTCTGTGCCAGCCACCTCGTGCGACTGCGAGCGCTGTTTCTCCTCTACCAAACGTACAGTCACGTGCGATCGCAATTCACTATCACCAGAGACGATTAAGGCCTGTCAACTACAGAAGAACTGGCTGAGGAGAGACGCCGTGCCAAGTTACCTCAAGGACCTAACTAGCTATATAAATAACAAGGAGAAACAGGAGACAAAGGTTGCCGAGGACGACGCTGCTAGCATAGAGGATCTAGATAACGACGATCCCGAAGACCTCTATTCACAGGACTTTCCTAATTAGGAAATATTACGGCCGTACTATTAATACCGTACTGGCTTTCGAACCGTAGCGTACGTACAGTATTAGCTAACAACCGTAACGTAACCGTAGCGAGGTCGAACAGTACGTACTACGTACTGTTGGACGCGCTGAAGCTGCATTCACGGGTGATAGAGAACACCGAGTGTCCAGCTCCGCTTCAATGGAGGCCGTTACACATTATCAACAGTTACGCTTCGTATCCACAAACGGATCATCGCACCGGAATTCACTCACGCCTTCAATGTTAGAGAGAAAATTGTCTACTTCAAGTTGCTCTTCAAGCACAAGAACACCGTTGACGTTGCTGCCCTAAAGTCACACACCCATCAATCCTCAGCATTCCTTATAACCCCTGCCACTACCTAACTCCACATCGTTCCTCCGCCGCCGCGCCTTCGCTATAACTTTTATTCTCGAAAACGACTATTTTGTGCTATGGACTTCCACTTCATCCCTCCACCCCCACTGCTCGAGCAAGAGCACATCACCACCACAACCACCACAACCCACCACCCCGCCGTCGCAATGACGAACCAACAACACATAACCGTCCACGAAGTGCACAACCCCGGAATGGTCATCCATCATCCCGTCATCCCCTTCGTGCCACCAGTCCCCCTTTTCCACCAACCCTTCCTCCCTCTCGCCCCCGTCCCGACATTCCATCACCACCAGCAGCACTACATACCCCACCACCCCGGCGCCGTCGCCATGCAAAAATTTGCCCCCGGCATCCTCGAGCACAATTTATCACGCCAATCCCAACGGACCGCGTACATCGTTACCTACAGCACCGCGCGCCTCGCAGCCGGGGACCCCTCGGCCGTCGCGCGCTACGAGCAAGCGCTGTTCGCGACAGGCATGCAGCCGGTTATTACGTTTGACGTGGGACACTTCCCTCCGCCGCCGCCGGGGGTCGCGGCGCAGTGGAGCGGCGTGAGTCACGAGGTGCAGGAGTGCGTGAGGCGGTATGGCGAGGGGATGAGGGATTTGTATGTGTACCCTTTCCCTACCCTAGTTTATTCTCTTCTGAGGAACTCGGGCACGAAGAGCTTTTGCTAACGGTGTATAAAGGGACGAAGTTGTGAGGCTGATGATGAGCGCGTATGATCAGCAGGGGTACGCGGGGTCGTTGCTGCTCATGGTCGCGTGTCCGGGGGGCACGCATAGGAGCGTGGCGGTCGCGGAGATTGTTAAGAAGAAGTTGCTGAGGAGGGGGGTTGCGAGTGTGCATGTGGATCATGCGCATCGTGTGAGGCATCCGGGGGACGCGGTGTAAGTGTTTGAGACGAGCGAGCGGTCGGGTCGCCATTTGCAGCTTGGAATTCGGAAGGACGTGAAATGAAATGTTTGGGGAGATATTTCGGGTGATGCTGGAGCGCGATCGTGGAAGATGGAGGTTTGGGAAATAAGTGTAGCGCTTGGGTGGTGGTTGCTTGCAATGGAATGGTATTTGTTTTCCTTGTAGCTACTGGGTTCGTACGTATAAAGCCCGCGCATACGATTTTGAGGACCGAATTCATTAATTCTATTAGCCAGCAGCAACAGCTCCAGCTTATCCTTCAGTGCCCACTAGATTGAAATGCTGCGTTTATGCCAGGAGGAACATCCGGAGGTCGACGCCGCTCAGGCTTTCTGTGGTGACTTAAGCATGAAAGCGCTCTTCAAATCATAAGCTTCCCACAGCTTCGCCCTATTTTAGCCAAAATTACGGTTAACCAAAGGATCGGAAGTGCTACCTGTTATGTACCACCCATTTAATCGACCGATTCGAACATTGAGAATTGTTCACTAGGGAATCTTCCGCTAGCCTGTCACGCGGTAAACGAAAAATCGCGCACACCAAAACAACGCTAGTCCACCCCCGCCATGCAACACTCTGCAGCCACCTTTTTACACAAAAATAAAACTCCACACGCTACACCACTTTACAATAATATTTTACTACATAATTAATTAAATAGCCTAATTACCTAATAACCCCTATTTAAACACGCTAAAAAAGTCGCGGATTAAAGGTGCCTACGAGTTTATAGATTTCCGCCGCATACCCTACTATTATAACGATGTTTTTAGCTATTACAGCGTGAAACGCCGCCAGGGCTAGGAGATACTTGCTAAGGACAATATAGAGGCTAATAGGACCTATTATAATAGTATATTAACGGCGAAGAAGCGCAGTAGACCCTTAAAGCTATCTTTAAAGGACCTAAAGCGTGCTAACAAGTATTTATAAGACCTAGGATAGGACGCCCGCGTCCTTATATAAGAGCAGCTAGTATATAAATTAGATCTCGGCGTTAGCGGCAAGACCCTTAAGGAGCATCTTTATACTATAAATTACTTAAAATACGTTACTTATAATAAAGGCTAGATCTCCTAGCGCGTTACAAAGCTCCGCGTTAAGTACTCTACTATTATGCTTAAAAAGTACCTTAATAAGAAGGACTAGCGCCGCGTACGCTTCTCCGACGAGGTACACTAGAGTATAGGGCCTAAGGGCAAGATAAGGATTATTAGAAAACCTAAAGAGCGCTACTATCGCGATTATATATAATACATATTAAATCGCGATAACGAGAAGACTCTAGAGCGCTAGCACTTATAGGCCGCCGTAGGCTTTAATTTTAAGAGTAACTTATACTTTTATAACGTCCTAGGTAATAAAAATAGCAAAATAAGCCTTAAGGTATACTACAACGCGATCCTTAAGCGTATTATTAAGCTATAAATTTTACGCGGCGACGACTTCGTGCTAAAGGAAGATAATAACTCTAGCTATAAGATAGGTAAATCCTCTAATAATATTATTTATAATTAAAAGAAAACCTATAGCTTAAAGTCCTACTTTAACTATACACACTTACCCAATTTAGCACCTATAGAAAATTACTAGCAGCCTCTAAAGCAGTATCTTAAAAGGTTCCCCTATTAGGACGTTTTTAAAATAAGAGACCTCGTAATTAAAAGCTAGTAATTAATTAACTAAAAGTTTATAAACAAGCGCGTTAATAGCATGCCGCAAAGGCTACGAGACTACTACGACTCCGGCGGAGAAATCACATGTTATTGAGCTTAACACCAAACAAAAGTCATGTATATACAGATCTACATATAAAGCAAGCCTCACGGTGCGATTTGGCGTCGAAATCGATTTAATATGGCTCGAATTTCGACTTTGTAGGGCAAATGTATGGGTGACAAAAAGCTGACTCATCTAGTTTGGTGTGCGCGATTTTTCGTTTACCGCGTGCCTGTGACTATACGAGGCTTGCCAACACAGTAACACCCTAAGAAGGCATTGCGCACATCCTATTTCCTAGCGTAAGATGATCCATGACTTAGAGACAATGCACCCGTTTTCATTGGACGATGAGGGGAGAGTGGCAACTCTCTTGCGCCACATACCGCGGGCTTAACTCAAGCAAATAATCCTGTGTAAGCGTTGTGGTCGTGACGACCACCACTCGTTGGTCGCATCGTGTGGCCTTTCCATGGTATCGTGCGACGACAACCGCTATAAATCACCTGAACGTGTCAAATTCCCGCACTCAAGGCGTTCCCCCGCTTTTGCTCTGCGTCAATGCAGTCCGCACGTTCGTCTCGTAGATCGTACAATGGCTATATCGACCCGCGGGTGTTTGGGGCAGCAGGTATGTAATTTTGCTTTGTCAGTGTAGAGTTGGCTACAGTGTTCAGACGAGCGTTGGAATGCTGTGTCATAGGTACGCGACATGCGAAGGTGGAACAGGCATCAGCTTTTGCCCTTTGCCTGTGCCGTAGCAGGAGGGAAGCCGTGTTGATGGAAGCGCTATAGGTACACCAGACCGCTACTGGAAGCACCCGCAGCGGACCTGGACGGAAAAGACTCTGTACTACGACAGGATGATCCTCGTTCTCAATGCCGCCTTAGACGCCGCGCTCGAGAGCTTTGCGCATCTCCGCCTTGTGTTCGAGGACGAGACCAAAGGCATTCGGTGGTACGCCAAGGAAGAGGTTCTAAACTCTCTTTGGGCAACAAGGATGGAAACGAAGGTCTCAGAGCGACCTATGCCTGGGCCTGAAGAAGATGTGAGCCCACTTCCGTGAGGCGTACATGAGGTCGTGGTTAACTGAGGTCGTGGTTAACCCCTCGCAGGCCAAGAAAGCCCGCGCGAAGCTGGAGAAAGCTTTGACGGCGGCGGTGTACCGTACGAGGAACGTCGTCAGCTAGCGAAATCGGAACGCACTGGCAGCTAAAGATCAGGCTTGTATCGATAGAGCACTTTCGAAAGTCGTGACGTTTGGGAAACAATGCCTCGACCTGCTGGCATTGGCGGATAGACAGTATACGCAGTTCGTGCCGTTGCAGCGTGAGCTTGGTTTTTTGAAGAGTGTTGTTCTTGGGCACGACTTTGAAGGGAGTGGTGAGGGAGATGGAGACAACTGGAGTGATTGAGGAGATCACAAGGTCTGACGGTTGGTTTAGAGGGTACGCTGTATGACTGTCACGGCTGATCGTTTTCGCTCTTGTAGATCATCGTCTCCCATCGCAGTTTTGAGTTGAGTGAGCCTGTGTCTAAGCCAATGCGCCAAATCCCATGGCATTGTGGTTCCTTGGCATCCGGGCCATGCTGTAGTAGTAGAGAAAAAGCCCTCGCATCATGCATGATCTCAAGACGGACGGTATAGAGGCAGGTGGTTGTCGAGATTTCATCTGGTAGCTATGACAATAGCTTAATACTTCGTCTCATTCCGGTACCCGGTCCTTGGGTATCAAACCATACACAACACTCAAAAGACGATGCCCGGTGTTAAAACACAGCGACTCCCCACTTTCTCTAGCAAAGATCTCCAAACAGGATTCGATGGTTTTCATAATGGTTTGGCGCGGCGGGATCATGCTTTCTGAGTGAACGTTCGGACACAACGGCGCGTCGGCAAGAAGATGGATACACACCGTCAACGTCGCTGCAAAAAAGTCCAGCGTAAAAGGTCTAGCGACGAGGTGTACGTTACTTGGTAGCCGATTGCACCGCGACGAAAGCTCACGGTAACGGACTAACAGTGCAAGGCAACACTCGAGCGAAGACCAATACGAAGTGGAATAGAAATTTGGGGCGTCTGGATCCAAAGCGTAGTATCGATGCAGAACCATGAGCGCGCGTCGAAAGAACATTTCGACAGTAATTCGCAAAAGATAGGTTTGGTTTTCTGCTGCTGCGATGGCGAGTCGCATGATTCTTCGCAGTTCTGTATCATAGCGCAGGACTTCTTCGTACGATATCGTGTCCAGGCTGGTGTTGAGTCTTGGCAGGATCTCGTGCATGAGCGGGAAGGATGTCGATAAGATTTCGGAACTACCACGAGGTAGACTTGTATGTTATGGAGTGCGTTCGGAAGTAGAGCGTCCGGTGGCGGCGGAGAAGCATGCCCAGTGAGGAGAGAAGTGTGGATGTCCATTTAGACCACAGCGTTCCATAGGCGTGCGCGTTGCCCCTGCTCCTCGAAGACGCTCAGAATTTCATCCGGCTCTGACATCCAGCTTCGATGCAGCCCCATCATGATGCATAATCGCAAGATTAGCCCGGCAATATTCTAGCTAGCGTCAATATGTCCATATGTTGCATAGCATAGCTAAATGCAGATGTTATAAGTCAGCTTCAGATGCTTCTCAGTTCTTCATACTGCCCACAACGGAAAGTAAGATAGCTTGAAGGTGAGACCAATTCACTTCGTACTGGGGATTTAACTCACTTGTTTAGCCTGGAGATGCAGAAATAGCGTCCGAATATTTGCCACAGTGGGATTAAACATATAATGCGTCTGTGCGAGACAAGCTCACTGGCGAAAAATAGCTCGGAGGCGAGCTTGTGGTCTGCACCCGCAGCGAAGGCGCCCAGCCCCAAGACCGCAAGATATTGAGCTAGCCAACCAAAATCAAATATCTCGGGTGTCTGCCAGAACCATTCTACCTCGTTTTGAAGATTTGCGGTGTTGAAAAGTTCCGTTTCATGATACAAGGTAGAATAGCTCTCTATGTAGGAGGTAGCAACGTCGCGATGCCTCTGCAGCAGAGCACGCACTGCTGATTGTGATCGATATGGCATGGATTCCATAGATCCGAATGGGAAGTTCCCGGGCAGAGTGAAATCTTTGCTGCAATCGCTTGTAATGTGTTCGCGAACCGACATCGATAGCCATTGGAACGTCGGTTCACCCAGCCCCGAAAGGAATTCAAGCTGCTGAGGATTAGCCGCATTCGAAGAATTGGGAGTTCACTCACTCTAGTCAGGAGAGCCTTCCAATGGCTCGATCCACGCTTTTGCAGAAACCAGAGGCTCACGACCGTCTCCGCATCATCACCGTCGTTGACGAAGGACCCGGTCGCAGGCGGCGGCTGCACCTTATACGTATACGTACAGTCTCCGTCGTGTCCAAGCTTTTGGCATCGACTACAGCACGGCTGTCTCTTATCACACTTCACCTTTAAACGATGACATCTCGTACATGACAGGGTCGCACGATCCCTCTTTTTAACGACCCGCTCTGGGTCATGGTCTTTTCTAAGCGGGCTGCAAGGACCGCTTGTGGAAGGAGTCAGCAGCCCGTCCAGATTTTCAGATTCTTCCAAAATTTCTTTTTCTTCCGTTGGTGGAGATGGGTAGATACATACCTGGCCCCCGCGCTGGCATCGTGAGCAGCTCGGTTTGAGCTTGTCGCAGCGGCGCTTCGAGTCCTTGCAGTGGCTGCAAGTTTGGATCTCACGGGTAGGCATACTGCAGTGAGAAAAGATCCAGGGGAATTATCTGCAACCGGTGATAGCCGCGCGGGTCCGCCATCTTCATTATATAGAATGGAAGTGGGGAAGGATAGGTTTGATGACAAGTGGAGTGCGGCCGCAGCTAACGCCAACTGGGGCTAACGAGGTTGGGAGTAGCGCACATGCCTGGGCAGCACCTGTGGGTGAACATACATGCCCTCGTGTAAGCGTGAAAGTGGGCAACAAGGACACCAATTCATTGCTAGTGTGTTACCCTAAGACGAATAATGCCATAGACACCTTTCAGTTTTATTCTCAACCAAGTGCCTATGGTATGGTATACTTCGGCGCCTGTGCGCTGGCACCCATCTGGTCGTAACACTCATCATAAGCAAATGCCTTCTTTTACCGATGCAAGCATAACACGTCAGATAATCGGACGCGCAAGGAAATGCTGCACACTCTAGCACCAGGGATATTTTCTGGCCGAACTCTGACCATCCGAACTTCAGAAAGAGTAGTATGAGTGCTCATGATTGACTTGAACCCACGTCTGCAATAGGTCTGCGTGCCGAATACCCACAAAGCCTTGCAACAAGGTTCTATCACAGAATGCCAACCCACACCCGCTCTCGACAATATCAATCTGTCTGTTGAGACTCGCGAGACCCCCCGCATACCACTTCCCACTAATGTTCGGCTTGCCTATTGTATCGGTTGCGCTTTATCAACTTAGACCAGGCCAGTCTAAAACAGTCAGCAAACTGCACATCTCAAGAGTCTCGGGCGAACTTACTAAACACCGTTCTCTCCTCATTGACCTCCGTGACTATAGCCTCATCTCCCACTTTAAGCACACACTCCCCACCTTTTGGACCCCAAAACGCATACCGCCCAAACACTGGGCTCCACTTCGTCCCGCTGTCCACCCTCCGATCCTTTTGTAGCTTCTTCAACACCTGTCCCGACGCGCCGGTCCCCGGCTTGCCAGTAGCGTAGTCGACATTGAGGCTCGCGCACCGCACGCAGTTGTGCTTCATAACGAGTTCGATGTTGCCGAGCCGTAGTTTAGCCCAGAAGTCCTCTTCCCAAGCATCCTCGGCGCCCGAGAGCACGATGTTAGGGCGAAACTTCGTCACGTCCATGGGCTCGTCTGGGCCGAGACGTGAGGAGACGTCATCTAACGACGTAGAAGAAACGACGAGGTACGGCGCGCAGTCTGCGAACGTGATCTCGGGTGTTTTGGGGACGGCGGAGCTCAATAAGGGGATGCGCGCTAGGAGTGAAGCAGATTCAGTTTGGATCATGTCTTTCCAGAGCACTTTGCGCTTGTGAGGACCGAGGTAGATAAGCAAGACGTCGTAGCCGAAGCAGGAGGAGAACCAGGCGTTATGCTCGTCGGGCATCTTGAAGGCGGCGGTGGGGCTCCCGTGCATGTCTACGTTGAAGGATTCGAGATCATCGGTGTTTGGGCTGAGGGGAATGTGAGTGCTTTTCGCTTTTTCTTGGTTGCCGAAGGCTATGAAGTCGATTTTGACGATGTCTTTACCAGCTTTTGATGGGTGGATGGAGGTGAGAAATTGTGTCATTTCGGGGTAGCGAGATATGGCCATGTTTTTGTAGCCGTCGGGTGTGGCTTGGAGGAGCATGAAGGTGCCTATACATCTTTTAGGGTATGGTCTCGTGGATTTTCATGGGAGAGGAGTGCATACGGTCATGCTGAAAGCCATATTTGGTTGCTATGGCTGAATCAAGTTTGACTGGCCGCAGGCTTTTGATTGGGTAGACAAATATCTATATTCACAAATCAGTCACAGCATAACCTCGCATTAAATCCAACAATACCTCGCTAATCTTCAACGATTTCGTCTTGGCCGACTTGGTCGACTTGGACTTCAAAAGAGGGGATACCTGGTACAGCAGGACAACTGCTACGGCTGCTCCGGCAGTGTAGAGGAAGGGGTGGGACATGGTGACGTAAAAGCAGCCCAGGGCACAAGGATGGTGGCCGTGGTAAGCCGAAGTTCAGCCCAGCCTTACGATTGATATTGCACAACACTTCGCTGTACAAACAGCCGGCCTTCACCAAGGCGGGGTTTAGTCATCGGTCGTAAGGTTCGCTTGCGCGGGGTCGCAGGGATGCGAGGTTACACCTCTGCTGGCCAACGCTAAAGCTTAAGCGGCCATGCCAAGCCTCGCTTAGGCTCAACTGTCCAAAAGAATTTTCACCTGTCCACTGAACTTCTCAACACCAATGATAGCGTCGAACAGCCACCCAACACGTTCGCACCATGTCCAGTAGGCTTCAGAGTTCTGTAAGCTTACTTATCGTATTGATAACGTGTTCTGATAAGGCTGCAGGCGTCGTACAAGGCCTACATCGAGCTCGACGGCCTGCCGCTCGGTAGTGTGGAGTGGGCCAAAGTAAGAGAATATTGTTGGCAGCCTACTTAGACGCATCGTGTTGAGAACGTGTTAGGATGACGATGAGAACTATATCATACCACTTGGTGAGATCAAGTGCCATATTCTGGTTGGAGACGAGTTGTGTGGGGTAAGAATCAAGCGGATGCGAACATAATGCAAACATGTTCGCAACTCTTTGAAGTATGAATGAGTCTCCGCTAATACCTTATCAACTTGTTTAGAAGACCTACAAGAGCCGTGGTGCGCTGAAGACCCATGTCACCAAGGACCATCGGAAGAATGCTGCCAGTGCTCAAGCGACTGGCAATCCTTCTAATCAGCAGCAAGAAGCTGCCCAGAGTAAGTTCCCAATGCCTTTCTAATACATTGCTAACACGTTGAATCAGTCATGTACTCCGCTATCATGAAGAAGCATATCAACTTGTTCCCAACAGCTTCTGAACCCGTTCCGAACCCATCCGTGCCCAATACGCCGAAGTCGAACAACCCAGCTAGTAATGGAACAACATCTGAGCATAATGGCAATAAGTCTGGCAGGGCTTCTAAGCGCAATTCTGGCGGTGGAACGTCTTCCCAAGATGATATAAATAAGTTTGGCAAAGCTCCCAATGGCAAGCCCAAGATGAAACTTCCTGAATACAAGAAGGCCAATAAAAAAGTAGGCATCAAGAAGGGCGATGTAAGTATCTTGTTTACATAACATTATGAACCTGTTGTTAATGTGTTTAGGTGAACTTCAGAGAGTGCGCGAAGTTAGTCAAAGAGTATGAGAACCCCCTCATATATCCTTGCTCCAATTGCAAGAGGAGGAAGACTAAAGCTACTAGTAAGTTAATATTAACATCTTCTCAAGCTGTTCCTAACATGTCCAGGCTGCATGTGGGATAAGAGGTGCCTGTCATGCAACTACTTCTACGGATGGGAGACTGATGAGGATGAAGATGAGGATGAGGATGAGGTTTGATGATGCTTACGTGATATCAACGCGTTCAGAAGGCGTTCAAGGTGTGGATCTAAGATACCCACTGCTCAACGTGTTTAGGACCTGTTCTCCACAGGTGCTTCACGCGTTGAACAACTTTCATGGCTGAATACATTTCGAGTTCGTTGGCAACGGCTTGCCAACGTGTTAGGAACATGATACATCTATGAATCCTATACACGCATCCCTATACTGCTTCTATCACTTTAAAGTTTCTATGATTTGGCTGAACATATTTATAACATATATAACTAGAATATATTCCCAATACATTCCTAACCTGTTCTTGCCAGCCTTGCTCTCCTCTCCTCTAGTTCCAGCTTTTTCTCCATATTTGCAATTTCTCTTTCCTCAAGTTCAAGTGCTTTTTCACGAAGCGCGAGCCTCTCTCGCTCAATGATAAGTTCTTGATTATTTTCAAAGGCTTGACGCTTATGACTTTGACTCCTCACAGTTCTTGGACTAAATAACTTATTATTATTTTAATTCTAATATATTAATAATATGTTATAAATACCTTGAAGTCCTGGGACGTTGGGTTGAGGGTGATCGTGATCGTGATGTTATTGATCTACCCCGTATAGAGCCAGATGAGTTTGAACGTCGTAGCAATGTGTTTGAGGGTTCTGGAGAATTAAGCTCTGCGTTCCGCTTTCGTTCTGGTAAATGGTTTAGTATCTTATTATTAACAAATTAACAACGTGTTATAGTAAGCTTAGACTTACTCTCTCTTCCTAGGCTTATCATATAGCGGTTCGTGATCGATGTTGACCTTGAGATATGCCTTATACCATCATCTCTCGCTTGTAGCTCATCAATATCTCTTTGGTCGAGCTTCATACCACTTAACAGGATCAGAATCAGTTCTTAACATAATTATAATAACTTACGAACCTTAGAACTGCAGAAAGTAATGGAAGGCCCTTCCTATAAGAATATGACTTTTCTGCAGTCTGCTCTGCTGCATTAGAATCTGGTGACATCGAATTCCAAATATCTTCTGGAATTAATGAACAGTGTTGGTTTAAACCAGCTGATATAACAGGGATCAACTTATGAGCAGCCCAGTTGGCAATAGGCGATGGTTCATTATCTAAATGTATTATTAGCCTGTTCCTAATATGTTAATAAAATATTCCCTACCACGAAGAAGATTTCCAAGTGTATGGTAATCTTCCATACTTGTACAAGTAAGGAGAGACTCCATGCGGTCATATATACCACCTCTAGTATATTCTAAGCCAGGTACAGCTTGAATAACACTACGCCTAAAATGTATAGTACAGAATCGAATACAATTCTGTAGCTGCCAGTCCCATGGACGTCGACGGGTATCGAGGTTTTGCAGGTATAACCCAAAGCCTATTAAAAATATTTAGTATGTATTCTTAATACGTTTACAAGATGTTTCTAGTTTAAAATACCTTCCATCTGCTTCCAGTCCATATCAATTGTCATACCATCAAACCCTGTACCATGGAGATGCCTCCAAAGGTTAAGGTTTTCCCCAACACGTTCAGAAAGAGATGTGAGCAATTTCTGAAAACATTGCTGATACATTTGTGGACTGTCACGGTTGACAAAGATACGCGCGAGGGTGAAGACTAAAAGATATTAGCATTTTAACAACGCGTTTAGAACATGTTCCCATACGCTTCCCATAGGGTTCATTGAAGAATGAGAAGATAATCTCTCGGAATCCATACTTGAACGTCCTCTTAAAAGACATATCACATTGAAATGTCTTACGTCCAGCAAAAACTTTGGCCTGCTCTGTAAAAAAGCATAGAACTATAGTACCAGTACAATCAACTGATACTTCTCGGATATAGGCCTGGTAAACAGTAAGTTTAATAACTATAGAACATGTTTCTAATATATTACTAACGGTTTCAGGGTTCCGGTGCTTAGCTGTCTGCTCTACAATAACACCCTGTATATGCTGGCCTGCAGGAAACATTGTAAGACGCTCTCTCCAGAGGATCCGTGATATTCGGTCCATATTCGCGAAAGACTGGTGGATTTGAATAAGAGATACAGCATTATTACGACGACAGAACTCCTTTAAAGCGTGAGAACTAAGAAATTTTGCTATAAAGTGTTAATAACGTGTTCAAAACGCGTTTGAAATGTATTTACAAATAAAACTTACCTCGTGTAGCTGTTGGATCCCGCTCTTTCTGAATCAATTCAATGAGTCCTTGTAGAACCTCAGTAGGAGGACGATGAGGAGGGGGTGGTAGGTGTGTATGCTCGCCGTGGGAACAGAAAAGGAAGAAGGGAACATGTTCTAAATCTCTTGGGATGATGATATCAAATTCAACTGGGCATGTCCACTGCAGGAACTGAGCTTGGCCTTGAGGATGATCAACATCTCGATAATACGTTAGTAACATGTTATAATCAAGGATATACTACTTACCACACCTTGGTAACCGTGAGGTATTGGGTTCAACACTACAACATGCTGTTACGCTCTCGGGAACATATTCTAAACCCTCTCTGAATAGCTTCTGAAGGTGTTCAAGATCATGCTTCTCTGTAATCCTTCTAAAGAAGTGATCTTCTGTACGTTCTGCCTGCCACCGCCATGCTGAACAGCCAATATACCAGTATTGAACTCCAGATACGCTCTGAACCTGTTAGGAATAGATTCTGAAGTAGATACGAACACATTACATACTAGGTGGCTGGTTTGACGTAAGATTGGACTACACTGTAAGGTATGATTCCCACAAGCAATTCCTATTCTAAATCGACGTTGAATAGATAGATATAGGCCTAGAGAATGTTTTTTCCTTAGGTTGGTTTCATCCCGAAGTGGGGTTCGTCGGTATTGTCGAAGCTCCTCCCATAGTTGTGCATTCGCATGGCGATGTGAACGCGTTCGTAAGCTGCTCTCAAGGTATTCGCAATATTTCGCACCTGTACATTGATACTTCCAACGCAATGCTGGGTTGCCTAAGTAGAGACAGGTGGTAGGCTTCTGTTTTGCTTTGATCTTACGACAGTATTGAAACTAATTCTGTTTAGATCATCTTCCTAATATGTTCGGAACATGTTACATACAGCTAATGCCTCTGCAAGAACACTATTGGTATCCCTCTTGTCTGTAGCAACACAATAGGTGTAGCCGCTAGGTAGTGTTTGTGGGTATTCAGGGAGAACTTGGACTTGTTGAATCCTAACTGTACGTAGAGGTACCGCAGCAGATGATGTAAGAATAGTAAACTCTTTAACCTATTATTATTAATATAGTCTTATTAACATGTTGCGAACATGTTCATACCTCATTCTCACTCTCGCTCTCACTTTCTGCCTCTTCATGCTCCTCTTCCTGAGCTAGCTGGGCTTGGTGTTGGTTCAGCTCTAGCTGCTGTATAGGATCTGTATCAAACGATAAATCCTCCATAGCTAGTATGTGGATGGGAAATACAGAGGTAACCACTCAGCCGCCTAAAGAAAAACTCATCAGGCCACGCTGGCTGTGCCAAGGCGTTAGCTTGCATTAGCGTATGGCCAGCTCAGCTTTACTGTGGTATCAGGCAAAAGTGAGGTGAGTGGCCCGCGCACAGCAGGGATGCCTGACTCGATACAAAACGGACGCCACTAAACAGAAATACCATTAGCTCTATGTAATTTATATGATAATGCTTGTACCTCTATCGTGTGCTGTCCACCACAACATCACCATAATGTCTCCCCTATTAACTGTCAGATTTGATAGTGTTCTGTCACTTTAAGATAATGCGATAGATAAGTTGATGGATGTAATAATGGATTGATTGATTGTCGTCTTCTGATCTGTCTGGAATGCAGATGTGTGCGAGGATCCTGAAAGTGCCAATGCAGCGCTAGCCTTATTCAGAATGTGTCACGGTTTATAGCTCTTTCTCTGTGCGATAGTTGCAGCTACCCTTACTCGACTGCAGCTTACCTTTCTGATAGCATGACACCTATCTGGGACTAGCGTTGTTTGTGCCTGTGCACCTATACCTTCTGTAGTTCCTAGATAGTACAACCTCAGTTCAATCCTGCAATCTTTTCCACTGCGTACTGTCCGCTCAGCGCTCTGCTCACCGCGACAGAATGGTACAAACAAGAAAGTGTTCCAGCCTCATATCCACAACAGATAGAGGCCGTATAATCGGACATTAACACTAACTCGTCGATACCTTACTCGCAACTAACGCCTCTAAATACGCACCTTACGTCTAGCTAGGCACACTTACCTATTTATTACTAACCTTCTTAAGGTCTTAAAAAGATAAGTTACTTACGTAATTACTAGCGCACGCGTTACGCTAAAAAAGCGTACTAGTTATCTACCTTTCTTTATAAATAAATAAGTAGACTAGCTTAAAGAATTTATTAAATCTTTTTAAAAGGGGAGGTAAATAAGTTTCTTACGCCTTATAAAGGGTCCCTTTACTTACTAGGGCGTTAGTAAATACGTAATTTAGAATATTTTATAAAGTAGGAGGTATACTTGCCGTGTTACTCTTACTAAGCCTCCTCTTACTAAAAAGAATTATTAGCTACGCCTTGCGTGGGCAAAAGCTTACGCTAACTAGTCTTCTTAGTAGTAGTATATAATCCTCTAGAGCGACAAAACTTAGGTAACTAGTAATTAGCATTGTAAGAAGTAGGTTACTAGGCGCCCTAAAGAGGAATTAGATCCCTTCTATATTATTAAGAAACTACGTAAGAAGCGTGGCTAGATGTTCTAAAGTTACTTCTTAGGTACGACGAAGGGGCCGTTAGTGTTCTAAGAAAAGGAATAGAAGAGTATTAATAAGGAGAGCTATTATAAGAGAGTTATACCTCTCGTTTACAAATAGCTACGCCTTAATCTATATCTTTAATTTATATAAAATGGCGCTCCTGGGCACGCTACTACTTACATAATTAAAAAGCTTTAATTAAGAGAAATTTACTTTATCTTTTAGCTAGCGTTCTCGCTAGATCTTAACCTAATTAAGGTAGTGTAGAATAAGATAAAGGACTATATTAAGTAGTATTATTTTAATTTACCTAGGGGTAAGCAGCGTATATATAGCTAGCTACGTAATATTATATAGGAAGCGTGGGACTTAATTAGAAGTAAAGTATTTAGGGAGCTTATTAAGAGCATGCTAGCTAGATACTAGGCTATAATTAATGCGAAAGGTAGTCACACTAGGTACTAAAATTTATACATAAAAGAGGACAAGCGTGCGAAATTTACATGGCTCGGCATCTTGGCGACACCCCTGTTGTGCGCGGGCCACTCACCTCACTTTTGCCTGATACCACAGTAGCGTCAGGCGGCTGAGGCGTAACCTCGCAGGATGCCGAGTCCGACAAGACGCGTCTTCGCGGGCCCGCTACGCCCATTATTCTTGGATGGTAGTGCTGTTTCGGAGAAGGCGATGACGGTTCTCGTGACAGACGGTCTACAATGCCAATTGATTGGTGCCCAACGGTCGGCTTCTGAGCGTTCCTGAAGGGCGAAAGCGGGCTACTGCACATCTGCTGCAGGGGACGAAGCTCTTGCGCGTCGCAACGACTTGTGGAAGATTTACCAGGCGAATAGTGTAACAGAAGGTGAAGTCTCATCTCAACTGTCGTTAGACGATGTGCAAGGGTGGCGTTTTGCACCGCCACAAACTCAACGTGCTTGGCAAGCGGGCCTTGGAAAACGTCACAAGCATGCAATGACGCCGCCTGTGAAAAGCCGTCAGGAAGCGACTTCTCTTTAGGCACATGGCCTGCGACTCTGCCTTTTGCTTCCTACTGACTACGCGACTGCCTTTTCGGTATCCTCCGACGCAACTTCCTAACATCAACCCACCTCATAATACTGCTCTAGGCAGCGCTCCGCCTAGTACCGCTACCTGAAGTTGTAGCCTGCTGAACATAGCACCGCGCCGAGACACTGACACTACAACTGCGGCACACGTCTGACGTTGAGACTTCCGCGCGGTCACATAGCGCCTCCTGGGCTTGGCAGCAGAGACGCCCAACAACACTTTCACCGGCAACTGACTGCCCTCCACAAACACAGCCGTAAGACAAGATGGCAAGCAACGGTATCCGGCGGAAAGACACCACCAAAGGCCCGCCGCTGCGCATCCTCTCTTTAGGTATGATTCATATTTCTACAGCCTGAGATGTCGGGCACTGACGCGGGGCAGATGGCGGGGGTGTGCGCGGCTACTCGATGCTCGTCATCCTGCAAGAGCTCATGCACCGGACTTTTGTAGAGACTGAAGGGAGAGCCCCGAAGCGCCACGAAATACCGAAACCATGCGACCACTTCGACCTCATCGGCGGTACGGGGACAGGCGGCTTGATCGCCATCATGTTGGGAAGGCTACGGATGGACGTGGACACGTGCAAGGATGTCTATGTGCGCATGACGAAGCGCGTATTCGAGACAGACAAGACCTTCGCCGGCATTCCGTATCGACACACGCTGTTCAAGGCGTCAAAACTGGAGGAAGCCATCATGGAGTGTGTCCGAGAACACACCGTCTACGACGACGAGGGCAACGACAGCGAGAATGCAATGTCCTCCACGATGGATGTGCGCACGCCGATGACGCCGGGCAGCGCATACCCAAATCGGATGGAGCGAAGTGCGAGCACAGCCAGCAGATACAGTCAGATTGGCATGACTCCCGTGAACCCGCGGATGGCAGCGTTGCGATGGGGCAACCCGCATGCCAAGCTGTACGACAACCGAGAAGAGCGCACAAAGACGTGAGTAGCCGTGCTATGTGCGCACACGCAATATTGACACTCACAGGGCTGTCACGGCCGTGTACAAAGGCTCGAAGAACGCCGCCACCGGCCAGATCCTCCTACGCTCCTACGACTCGCGAAAAGAGACCTCAGTCGAACCGAACGCGACGATATGGCAGGCGGGCCGAGCAACGTCTGCAACGGCGCTTGCTTTTAAGCCTATTCAGATTGGCCAGTCCGTCTTCCTGGATGAAGGCATCGGCAAATACAACCCGGCACCAATGATACTCGACGAAGCTGTGTGTAACGAGTGGCCTGGAAGAGATGTGGGCGTATTCATTAGTATCGGCACGGGAAAGCGACCTGAAGGTACGAATCAGCAAGCACACCTGTGGTGGGAGGGCTTCGTGTCAAGTGGCATCGGGGACTTCGCAGAGGCAAGACGGAGGTTGATCGGCAAAATCGAAGACTGCGAGACGATACACCAATCGATGAAGGACCACCTAGCCAAACGACAAGTCAACCCGGAAAATTATTACCGACTCAACGTCAACGTGGGTGTAGGTGAATTTGGCATGAATGAGTGGAATCGCCTGGCAGAAATCAGTTCCAGCACGCGTATGTATCTGAGTGACAAGGAGGTTCAAACGAAGATACTGGACTCTGCTTCAAAGCTTGCGAGAATACATTTCGCCAAGATAAGATGGGAAAGAGCGGAGAAGGGACTATCACCGCGCGGCGGTGCGGTGCCGCAGCTGAAGAACCCGTACGAACGGCCTCTGCCTAACCTGCCTTCTCCTCCTTCTATGGCCGTGGAACTTCCCGCCGAAGAGGTCACGCCCGAATTCTACTCGCACCAACAAGAACCCAACATCATGCTGCACCCTGCGTACCGTCGCGCATCCAACAATGACAAATTCGCGGTCATGGCTTCAGACGAATACCCTGAGCCCGTCAACTCAAGTTTGGCGCGTTACTCCGGAGATTTTTCGAATCCCGGCCGCTCATCTGCGGAACAGTTTACTGTCGGGACTTTACACAACTCACCACGTTTGAGCTACGAAGACCCACATGAAGACAGCCTACCCCCAAGGCCCCCGAAAACACCGTTCGAAGGCGACGGGAGGCCGGCAAACCTGAGCGGTCCGCCTTCATCACCTCCTCCTACTTCGGCCTTACCTAGACCACCACCCGGCGCGCCGCTGCCATACCCAGACACGGACGGCCCACCGCCGATCAACATGTCGCGAAAACCGGAGTTCAGGCGATGAACTCGTTTTACGATTGATTAATATGGCATTTTTATCAGTTGATGTTAACACCGTGATGGACAATCTTTGTGGATATCTTTTCCTTGCACATGTGTCCTTTTTTTTTTTGGCTCATTTCACGCCTTGGCGCAATTCTAGCATCATCGACGACGGCTGCTCTGTCGATTGGAGGGACGTGCGGTTTTGCATATAAGACTCTTTATACCTTTGGGGTGTATGTGGCGTGTTCATGTCGGCAGTTGGTTAATTCAGATACCCTTCAATTTAAGTAACTTGCAACCTAGCATTTCAGTAATGTCTCTGTTGCGTTCGTATTTGCTTACAGGAGCCTTGAGTATGGTGAATGGGACGTACGTCATGAGTGAGTTGGGGTATAAACCGTGTCGCCACTCCGCGGGCAGATTTAAGGTAGGAATTAAGGTATTAACCTCAAATTGCGCCGAAATCGATGGTTGCCTAAATGGGTAGGTGGGTATTTATAGTAGGAGGAGCACTTCGGGGAATGGGTTCGTGGAATACAGCCTGAAGATGGGAGGAACGCGAGGATAGGGAAGTGTGGCGATGAAGGGGAAGTGTGCTGTGGCATGTAGCGTGCCGTGGCATGTAGCGTGCCGTGGTAGGAGATGTGTATGAGCGATTGAGGTGGGGAAGGCGATAGATTGGTGTTGCGAAGCAGAGTAAATTGGAAGGAAGGAGTCTTTTAATGGGAGTATTATACGTATCTACAAAGGGTTTGATTAAGGAAGGAAAGAGCCCTCAGGCTGCGCAGATATCACGTGGCAGTGTGACAACATACACTAGACTATATGTATCCTAGCGTCTTCCTCAAAGTACAGAGCGGACGACCGAATCGTCTCCCTTCATCCATGCGTCATCGCCCTTGACGTTTATGTACTCCCCATAAGCAATTTATCACAACCATATCCCGTCTATCGTATCACTCTACGCCTATCCCTGTCCAGCTGCGGCTTCCCCACCAACCTCGTCATACCCCGTAAACGTAAAACTCGAAGCCTGCGTCTGCGTATCCTCTTCTTGTGTCTCGCCTTGCTCCTCTATCTCTTCGCACTCAATCTCGCTGGCATCCCACTGTTCCCCATCCTTCATAGGGCCATCCTCCTTCTGTTTTGGTATCTGCGGCTGTCCGAGGTTTTCGGGATGGACCCGGATACCGTATGCCACCCTGGGTTGGGGAGCATATAAAATAACTGGTGTAATGGGAAATATCTGCGTGTAAGCCACTCGAGCGGTAGAATTACTGGTGATGGGAGGCGCACCGAGGGCAGGCACGTATCGACAGCTGAAGCAAAAGCCGCACGGTCTGTGAGGCCCTAGACGATGGCGGTGGCATTTCGGAACGTGGTTTGGGTTATGGTGATGGTAAAAGTGATAGTAGTGGCATGCGTGTCGGTCGTGGGAGCTGTGGGTTTCAAAGTCCGGATACCGGCCTTCGTGGTGTTCGCGGACTGTGAGTTTTTGGGTGCGCCAGGGCATGTTGCAGACCTGTATCTGGGGGGGGGGGGGGGGGGGGGGGGGGGGGGGGGGGGGGGGGGGGGGGGGGCAGGAAAGGTAGGGAGTGTGCGAAAGAGTTGGGTTCGTGGCGGGGTTAGAGGGCTGGGTTGTGTGAATGTTCGCACGGCGCTGGTAACCAATTGCGGCTACGTAAACAGGTCTGTGATTCCATTGGGGAGCTTCAAAGATGGGTGCAGTTTGTGGCGGGAAGATTTGCTGTGAAGAGGGGGAGAACCGTTCGCCGTGCACACTGGCTTGCTGCCTCGACGAGGATCAATCCAGGTTCTCTTTCGCCATGATTCATGAAATTACTAAATCATGCAACGGGCACACTAGGAAGATGGGAAATAAAATTCGGCGCGTGCTTAACCACATAGGAGAATCACTTCAAAGAAAGGTTTATTAGAGCATGTTGAATTGCTGGCTGCTACTGAAGACTAAAAGGATACACCCCCACCATAGCCGCTCCGCCATCTCGCCTCCTATCTAACTGATCACGTACGCCTCAATTCAATCCTAGTAATATCTCCCAAACACGACCTAGGCATTAATATGAACTACCGGAGCTGATGGAGTCGAATTCAGAGTCGGAACCGAAGCCTCCTCCAAACGGTCCAGGCCTTCTGTATGCTCGAGGCCCACGGTAGGAGTCGTCAGGGCCATATCCTCCTCCCGGTCCGAAATAAGAGTCGTCAGAGTCATAGCCTCGTCCATACCGACCAGGGCCGGAATATGAATCGCCGGAATCGTATCCGCCGCCGTAGGACCCACCGCGACCGTGTGGACCGGGCCCGTAGTAAGAATCCCAAGAGTCGTATCCGCCGCCGTAGGACCCACCACGACCGTGCGGTCCGTACCCGGAGTAAGAATCCTCAGAGCCGTATCCCCCACCGGACCCTAAATACGAATCTCCAGAGTCGTACCCTTCACTATGTGAACGAGGGCCGAAGTAGGGGTCTTCAGAATCGTATCCTCCGCCATGTGGTTCGGGACCGAATTCAGAGCCGTATCCCCTGCTATACGAACCGTCGCTGAAGTCAGAGCCGTACGACCCGTATCCCCCTCCATGCGGCTCAATGTCAGATTCGCTATCAAAGGTTTCGTACTTCATGGAGTGTCTCCCTCGAGACCCGTGATTAGATGTAGTGCCAGAGGCCGCCTCAGCGATGCGTTGACCGACATCGCTATCATCAGACTCAACATAGGCTTCTCCTTGGGCCCAGTGCTGTCTACCATTATGCCAAATTTGCGCTCGGAAGTAGTATTTCGGCATCATGAGGTTGGGTGTTATGGTCCTGGGATATTTTATTAGCTTTTGGTTTTGAGGTATTTGATGGGGAGCTTTAGAGGACCTGGATGGGGAAGATATAGTTGTGGGCAGAGCTTGTACTGACGAGGCGGCGTTCATCGGTTCCACGTCAGTAATTTCATCGGTGGCTACGTGGGCTAATTCTTACCAGCATCTTCAGGGAGTACCTGAGTGGCAATGGCACAACTATAGTTCGCTGTAAGAAAGCACGCGGAAGGCGCTTCACAGGCAGCAACGTTTCTTCTGGCTACCCATGGTACTTGAATTAATATTACACTGAATGGTAAAGTCAGTGATGCCCGTCATATTCGAACGTTAAACTGTACATGAAGTATCACGCGATACTAAAATTGTGATACTGTATTCTCACTGCTAGGATTACTGAAAAGCTGTCAAGGACTTAGGGGCGCTCCTATCAGTTGTTACGTGCGGACACAGAAATGATACATTAAGAGACGCTGAGCGGAATCTCGATAAGGAACACAATTGTGTAGCTACTTCCAACACATGCAAACGGAATCCCATGTTCTGTGGATCAACCTGACCGAATCTCATGATCCGCTTCGGTGGCTTACCAACGGCTGAACCGAACCGGATCACTCATCATGGTCTCCTTCATCCTGCCTCACACGCTGTTGCCTCACATACCCCTCCAGCGCCGCCTATCGGGATAGAAACGGTAATCTCTAGGACCACCACGCCCGTAGGGACCATAAGGGTCGTCAAAGGGGCCATCAAATCCCCCGAAAGGACCACCAAACCCGCCGTGAAAGCCACCATACCCGCTATGGGAATCGTCAAATCTGGAATCGCAAAAGCTAGAGCCGTCGTAGAAACTGTCGAAACCTCCATAAGAGCTACCTCCATACAAGCTCCCTCCATAGTAACTATCATACGGGTTGTAACTACTCTCGTACCCCCCATAGCCCTCGCTGCCATACCCAGACTCTGAGGGTCCGTAGTCTTCGACATCGCCTGCGGGTAGAATTGGGTTTCCCCTCTGCTGAAGTATTCACCGTGTTCATCGTATCTGTGACCTTCGGGCTTCAGGATAGTATTGGAACTCTCCCTGGTCGTTGTCGCTGCGCCAGAAGACACGGTTTGGACCTGGCATGTTGATGTATGTTTTTTTCGATATGGGCGCTTGTTCTTTCGACTTCGCGATATTTGTTGGCGGTTGAGATCCTTTGAGTTGTGAGGAGAGAATTAGTTTTATGGAGAGGATGCAGAAGGGCTTTTATGAGGATAATATAGTGGGTGCGGACGTGTCGCGCTGTGTTGGCGCTCTCGGTAGCATATGGTACAAGCACTGCTGACTTGGATATCGTTTTGGGAGAGGAATCAGCGGCTGCCAGCCAGGCGTGTGAATACGCGCAGTCTATAGTAAGGCATTAAACGTAAACTTTAACTCGTTCACGCTGGAAGCTAACCACTTGGCTGGATTTCAAAGCAACAACTGATTGAATGGAAACAGCAATAAGGACACACAGCACTGCAAAGCGCAATACGACCAATCAATCTCGGACGCAGGTTATTTCCCAAGTGTTATTACGAGGTGTCCATGGAGCTATCGCTATCGGAATCTATACTAAACCGCGAACGGTCAGTGTCGATGGGGCGAACTCGAGAGCGCCATCTTCTTCTCGATCCCGCTACTGTTCTCGTAGATATACTATCATCACTCGAATCTGACACTTCGCTAGATTCTGCCCAATAATCCCCTGCGAAGTAGCCTTCCCTAGCCGCGTCGCTATAGCCACCGTAGCCCGACATACCGTCCTTGTTGCTGCCGCCGTCAGTGCTCGTGCCGGAGGTTTCTGCCTCAACCTCCGAAATAAGTGAAAAAGAACGTTCGCTCCCGACGCCCTCCTGCTCCTCTATCTCGGAGACGTTGTCTCTGTTGTAATTGTCGAAATATCCACCGTACGCATATGGGTTGCCGAATACAATCTCTTCATCACTGTCAAAGCGTCGGCGAGTCGGTCGACTTGCTGTGCTAGAAGGGCCACTCGACATGGTCGTGATTTGGGTAGGGTTGATTGTGGTTGAATTTTCCAGTAAAGTTGAGTTGCAGGAGAGTTTTTAAGTCGATGCAAGAAGTTTACGTACGCGCGGATGAGCGATGGAAGATTGAAGTAGAAGTACGCTCGACATTATTAATTCAAGGCTTTCAGCCCGATGAATCCATACGGGGAGAATGTAACCTAAGATTTTGCTTACTACACCAATGGAATAAACACTGGTTACGTGTCGTGTTTCCTGATGGCCTAGGAGTATACCACGACGAATGAACCCTAGGAACACATTCCACAGATAATTCGTCATATACTTCATCACTATTATATACTGGTAAATATTCAAAACGTGGGGTTTTCAGCTAAATGAGAAGCCCGATTTTGGTGCAACAATATATCAGAGCCACAGTTTGTGAGGAAAGGGTTCTTGCGTTTCGAGATAACTTTGCACCGGTCTTTATATATTGTGGAACGCTATGATATCGAACGTCCCTATCAGTAGAATTAATCAAAACGCCGAAATACAGGACTAACAGGGCATGATAATTAATGTACGCTAAAAGAAGCAGTAAGAGAAACGGGTTTCCAGTTTGACAGTCTAAGATCCACCGTTAGCTAAGCAAAGCGAAAATAAGCCCGCACAAAATGAGTGTCTAGACCGTCAGTGACACTCATTGCAAAGCTACAGCTGCCGAATAAGGCCCTTCAGGAACCTCCTCAGGCTCCTCGCTACCGTTGCTAACATGCTTCCCCGATCTGCGACACATCATATGCGCCTTAGCCCAGGACCCATCCTCACGGTTCGCCATCTGCAGCTTCGTAACAATAGGCTCAATCGATGTGGTGAGATTTGTACTCTCGCAGGCTAGTCGAGTTATGCTGCGACGCACCCCACATGTGGGCCACAAAAGATGATGTATCGTTAGTGCATTTATCGCCGCCTAATCCAAAGCCTGCCCATTCTGCGTATACGAAGTCAGCTTTAGCCCCAAGCCAGATATATTGCTACCAAAAACCGGAGTACTCACGGAATGGCTCGATCAACGCACCGGGAGCGAAGTCAATTTTGCAGAGCTTCGTCGTGAGGTTGAATTGGAAGATTTCCAACCCTGAGCATACACCGGCCTTAGCGTCTGCTGGGATAATGTCTTCTTCTTTGTCTTCACTGTCGTCGTCGTCGCCTTTCTTCATCCAGTTCAGGTATTTCGCGTTGAATTCCGCCTAGTTCGTTAGTAAGCTTTCAAGCAACAGCACTGTCAATACGCTTACCTCCACGAGTATAGCCTGACGACGATCATCACTGAAAAACCCGGTACAGTCGCCCTTCAGATCGCCCTGACTCTTTGCAACCCTGTCATGCCATGCGCCGTGAATGATGAGACCTCATCCGACGTACGTGTTCTGATTGAAGAGGCCAGGAGAGGGTAGTGGACTGATGTTGAGGCTGAGTGACTGGCGAATACTTGTGTTGCCATTATCTCGATAGTCGGGAGATTGTGTGTTGAGTTGCCACGTCCAGTTACTCGAAATGTTGGCATTGTAGGGACCTTGCAGAGGATTGAAAGAGCTTGCGATGGTGAAGTTATCTGTAGCATTGGTATATTGTAACTGATCTTGGGCGTCGCAGCCTATTTGCGTAGTCGGGCTTGTAAGCAAGAAGCAAACGAGAAGTGGGGATGCGTGGGGTTTTCTCATGAGAAGCTTCATGTCAGTTAGTCGATGTTGGCAGTCCGATCAATCTGGCGGTCCTGATTGGCTGTGGTAACGCTCTGGAGCTCGTTGTTTCGTGTGAGAATCGATACTCGCAAGGAGAATTTATAACGGAAGCTGAAGCTGTACTGCTTCAATCTTGGTTGTGAATCAATGATAGATGAGGCTTCACAATTCGTCTCTTACTAGCAGCCGATTAAGTACCATAGCTTCGATGCGGACTTCTCCAAGGACCCGAGGCTGTGTAACACAATCCTTTGACGCTTTCTTGGCGTAAAATAGTTCTTTTTCGCCGCTCACAGGGTCTGACAGCTATGAAGCGAGCTGCACCAGTACGAAGGGACGTGTCACAATGAAGTTGTTTGTTTTGTCAAATTATTTAGTTGTCTAAAATAAAACACAGTCAGTTTTAGGAGTAACTCTCGCCTCGCATTTCGCATCATATTCACAAGACCTTAGTATCTTGAACCATTGCAGTAATTCATTTCGAATTCTGTAAAAACGCCAGGAATATCAGGGGCTCAGTTCAAAGATGAAGATTTGTTGCAGACTGCGATGGATCCTTTTTGATTGGTGATAGTTTCTAGAAAATATGACTGGTAACTGGATGATTCACTGCTAAATGACCATGAACGGCCTTAACAAGTCATTTGATCAACCGAAACGAGTTACAATGCAATGCTATGTACCAAACAAGGAACACTATAAGATGAGAGGAAAACTGACGAAGGGGCCATCGGACTAGTATAACAACGATCAGTGAGTGCCGCATAAGTAAGCATCCACAATCATTGCTACCTTTGTAGCCAGAAAGCGTAACAAAGCATAAACAGCGGACAAGCGTGAGCGCAAAGACAACTCCGAGATATCTCGTACTGTATCTGACGCCTTTATTGTATTACGAAGGTCGGTGAGTTACACTCTTTTCCTATAGAATGCAGAGCATTCATCGCGTGGTCACGGTTGTAGGGCTCGAGGAATGTGACGGTGTGATCTTTGGGAAGCTGCTCGAAATTTCACATAAACGTGGATCAACTTCATATCTATAACAATGCAGCACGTACCACGGACCGCTTTACCAATTTAACCAACACGAGAGCTTCCCGTGCTTAAACCGCAGATGATGCCGGTCAGAGCATTTTCAGCGCACTCCTGCTAAGAAGCTTTGGCCTCAGCGGCATTTCCTAACGGCCCTGGTCCCTATATATAACACACCACTATGCGAACATTACTCTAAACCTACCCGCGATTGAGGCCGTACCTTCAATTTACTCGCTTAGTGACTTCAAACATTCCAAAACAACAAAAACAAAAACAGATAGGGGCGGAGTTTCCCTATAGTCATGCCTGACCACGATGGAAGACGGGCACGACTAAGTGGTGTTACATTCGATAACCGACCAACTGGAAATCAGAATACTATCGCAACGATTATTCCAGGCAGTTCGATGACCCAGACATTCCCGAGAATTTTCAGTCGTGGCTGATCGGTGTCCTGAGAGCCGGTCAAGGAAGCTGGATAAAGCCATACATTGAATCGAAATTCTTCGAGGTGTTTCGTAAACAAGTCGGAGACCGAACTGAACTAGACGTCCAGCTCATCGTCAATCTCTACTTTCTCTTCACTGCCGGAAAGGAGTAGTTGCCAAAGGTATTCCACCTCGTCAAAAGGGTTGTGACCAGCTCGGTCAAAATTCCGTCTAGTCACAACGATGTGGGCCGAGCATTTGCAGACTATGTGTCAGAGAAATCTGACTCGCAACCCGCCACGTGGTTCTCAGTCGGAACTCAGCACGAGATCTTGGAACAAGCATGGGAGGGTCGACCGAAACTAGTTAAACGCTGGACCAGTTACCGCTTCTTCTTCCACAAATGGACTATATTTTACATCGAGACGCCGAATTGTACCGATAAAGGCCCTTCTTTGCACTGCACCTTCCAAGGTCCTATGATCATTCATTTTCTTGGAGGAAGTACTCGTCCAATCCACACTTTGCTCGCACGTTTCCAAAAGGAAGCATATATGAGCGACGATATTGACGTCCTGGAAATAACTGCGGGCAATTTACAGTCCCAGGACTGGATGAAACAGTCAGCCCGGCCACTATCAACTATCGATCTCGACCCGGATTTGTTATCCAGTATTGTTAAGGACGCAGAGATCTTCTTCAACCCAAGCTCGAGGAGGTTCTATATGTCGACTGGCCATCTGTACTGCAAGGGGTACCTTCTCTATGGCCCTCCAGGAACAGGGAAGACGTCTATGTGCATGGCACTCGCGACACATCTGGACCTTAAAGTTGTCAAGATCAATATGGACGGAATGGATGACAAAGATCTCCAAGAGGCTTTCAACTTGGTCCCGTGAAATTGCATCGTTCTGTTGGAGGACACCGATTGTGCGAATGTAACACGCCGACCGCAAGGCACCACGAACGAGTACCAGTCTGGACATAGAGACTCCTGGGCACCTGAAAATAGCTCATTCGACCTAGATATATATGGGTCTGGTCTAGGGCGTCAGCCGCAAAAACCGAAAACACCCAAGGTTGTCATGCTAAGCGGTCTGCTTAACATAATCGACGGGGTTTCTGCACCGACAGATCGACTCCTTATTATGACTGCGAACGGTCCAAGCTCCCTCGATAAAGCTCTCCGTCGACCGGGTCGCGTGGACCGAGACTTCGAAATCGGCTACGCGACCAAGCTCACTGCGGAGATGACCTTTAAGTGGGTTTACGGCCAAGACGAACTCCGCAGCTACACACTTCAAGCGATCGATCGGATGGCCAAAGCCTTCCACGATCAATTTCCTGCGCAAAGCCACATCACCACTGCTCAAATGGAGGATTACTGCATTGCCCTTCGCGACCAGCCAGCCGAGGCAGTCAAACGGTTCGTGCAATGGCTACATCGTATCAAGCCGGGCGAAGATGGATTCACCTATGACATCAACGACGCTGAAGTCGATGGGCCGGACAGCGAGGTCAACGTCTCTGACCCTTACGATGCGGGTCTGCTAGACCTTGTCTCTGAGGACTACGTTGTGCCTCCGGAGGAAATTAACCAATCTTCTCCAGAAGAAGAAGACGAGGTGCCACCGCCATGGCTGGATATACCTCTCTTTGCGATTTGAAGAGAATCATATTACTGCAAAGGGTAAATAGGAAGATAAAGGCTAGATATCGTTAGCGAAACGAACGGTCACAAATCTTTTGAACGTGTTTCATTGCATGTGCTCTACCAAAGTCAATATGTCCACGTGGCTACACCACGCTAAATCACTTCCCTCGGCCCAGTATCAGGTACTTTCCATTCACTCTCCCAATTGTCAATTGATTTATAGCCTCTCGAGGTACCAAACCGCTAGGTAGGTGGTTGTGTGCTCCGAGGTTCAAGCTAGGAATTTCCAGAGGTGGGATGCCGACTAGTCCTAGTTGGGACTAGCCAGATTTCGGAGACGATGACGCACACCCGACATGCGAGGCTTTGGCGGGGCATTAATTCAACCCCCACTATTGCTCAGACTGGAGCTTGAGTATCGCGTGCGCTATGTCTTTCGTTTTAGTCGCGCATCATCTCGTAATCATCGCGATAGCGCGCCATCTCTATGCCTGCGAACTAGCACCGCGCCACTACGACACTTCTTAAGGCTCCACAACAGTTTCTCTTCTTCGTATCACTTCATAATAGTGCACCATGGGTGCAGCAGGCATAGCTGAGCGGGGTATCCGCATTGCCATAGACGTTCGAGCCCCGTTCTATATACAGTGTACTTAAAGGCTGACACAATGACAGCGTGGCGGTACATTCACCGACTGCGTCGGCAACCCCGGAACGGGAAAGATGGAGGACGACGTCGTCATCAAGCTTCTCTCCGTCGACCCTGCGAATTACGACGACGCGCCCCTCGAGGGCATTCGCCGCCTCCTCTCCAAGTTCACTGGCAAGGAGATTTCTCGCGGTGAGCCCCTGGATACCTCCCAGATTGAGAGCATCCGCATGGGCACCACCGTGGCGACGAACGCCCTGCTGGAACGCAAGGGTGAGGATATTGTCATGGTGGTGACGAAAGGTTTCAAAGATTGCCTGGAAATTGGCAACCAGTCGCGGCCGGATATCTTTGCGTTGGACATAAGAAAACCCGAGGTATTATACAAAAAAGTAGTGGAGATAGACGAGCGCGTCACGGTCGAGGACTATGCCGAGGATCCAGAGCGGACGCAGACCGACGCGCAGTCGATCGGGAAGGCTGGCGACAATGTGGAGCTCGTAAAGGGCACCTCTGGCGAGACCGTTCGCATATTACAGAGACCCTCTGAGGACCAGATAAGAAAGCAGTTGCAGGAGGTATACGATGGTGGCCTCCGGAGCATAGCAGTGTGCTTGATGCACGGTTACACGTACCCTAAGCACGAGGCGGTTGTAGGTAAAATCGCGAAGGAAATTGGCTTCGAACACGTCAGCTTGAGTCACGAGCTCATGCCTATGATCAAGTTGGTTCCGAGAGGGACTTCTGCGTGCGCCGACGCATATCTGACACCAGCGATAAGAAAGTACATCGACGGCTTCTCAAGAGGCTTCGAAGGTGGCCTTGGCACGAAGAGCGTAAGGCAAGAGAAGGGTTCAAAGGGTGCAAGGTGCGAGTTCATGCAGTCGGATGGTGGCCTTGTAGACGTCGATATCTTTTCTGGTCTCAAAGCTATCCTATCTGGACCTGCAGGAGGTGTTGTAGGCTACGCGCTCACATCGTATGACCCAGAGACTAAGATTCCAGTTATCGGCTTTGACATGGGCGGAACATCTACAGATGTTAGTCGATACGGTGCGGGAAGGTACGATCACGTTTTCGAGACAACTACGGCCGGCGTGACAATACAGTCTCCTCAGCTAGATATCAATACCGTGGCCGCGGGAGGTGGTTCGCGTCTGTTCTGGAGGAATGGTCTTTTCGTTGTGGGTCCAGAGTCAGCAAGCGCGCACCCAGGGCCTGCGTGCTATCGTAAGGGCGGTCCCTTGACCATTACAGACGCGAACCTGTTCCTTGGTCGTTTACTCCCTGATTTCTTTCCCAAGATCTTCGGCAAGAACGAAGACGAGGGTCTCGATGCTGAAGCGAGCGAGAAACTCTTCAAGGAGCTCGCGGAACAGATCAACAAGGAGGTCGCTGGCGGCAACAAAGAGAAAGAGATGTCGCTGGACGACATCGCCAATGGTTTCATCAAGATCGCGAATGAGACAATGACGCGGCCAATTCGGAGCTTGACGGAAGCGCGAGGCCACGATACATCGAAACACAGACTTGCAACTTTTGGCGGTGCAGGAGGCCAGCATGCAGTTGCTATCGCAGAGGCATTAGGTATCTCACAAATCCTGGTCCACCGTTATTCGTCCGTGCTTTCCGCCTATGGCATGGCGCTTGCAGATGTCGTGGACGAGCGACAAGAGCCAGAGTCGAAAGTGTGGTCAGATGACAAGGGGACGCGCGAGTATTTGCAGAACAAGATGAACGATCTCAAAGCGAAATCAACGGCGACATTAAAGGAGCAAGGCTTTGACGAAGATCAAATGCATTTCGAAGAGTATCTCAACCTGCGGTACCGTGGAACGGAATCTGCACTTATGGTTATTAAACCTACCACGGAGGAGGCGAAGAAAGAGTACGGTGGTGATGAATGGGCATTCGACAAGGCTTTCATCAAACAACACGAACAAGAATTTGGCTTTACTCTTCCCGACCGCGACATCATCGTAGACGATGTACGAGCGCGGGGCATCGGCAAGACTTTCGAGGGTCTCGAAAAGACGGTAGATCAGCAGCTGAAAGAAATCAAGCCAAAAGACATACAGAGAGGTGAAAAAGTGTATGCAACACGCAAGGTGTTCTTTGAAGGTGGAAGGCAAGATACAGCCATTTACAAACTTGAGGACCTGGAAGTGGGCGATCGCATCAAGGGGCCGGCTATCATTGCAGATGGCACACAGACTATCGTCGTCACTCCTGGTGCATCAGCGCTTCTTATCAATACACATGTTGTGATTAACATTGGAGAGAGCGAAAACATGGACAAGCAGATCGACACGAAGGAAGTTGATCCTATCCTCCTCAGTATCTTCGCTCATCGTTTCATGGCTATTGCTGAGCAGATGGGAAGGGCACTCCAAAAGACGAGTGTTTCCACCAACGTCAAAGAGCGCCTTGACTACTCTTGTGCATTATTCGACGCTGATGGTGGATTAGTCGCGAATGGTGAGCTGCATTTACATTTGACAATCTATTCGAAATTTTGACTAACGTCGGACAGCACCTCATCTTCCCGTGCATCTCGGCAGCATGTCGACCTGTGTGCGGAAGCAATCGGCCATATGGAAGGGCAAGCTCAAGAAGGGCGACGTTCTCGTCTCAAATCACCCCATGTTTGGCGGTACCCACTTGCCTGACATAACAGTGATAACGCCCGCCTTCAGTAGCGATAAGATCATCTTCTATGTAGCGTCTCGCGCCCATCATGCCGACATAGGAGGCATATTACCCGGTAGCATGCCGCCAGCTAGCCGAGAGCTCTTCCAGGAAGGAGCGCAAATCAAGTCCGAAAAGCTCGTATCAGAAGGGAGCTTCAACGAGAAGAGAATCTCGGAGTTGCTGTACGACGAGCCAGCGCAATATCCTGGTTGCTCAGGGACCCGATGCCTCAGCGACAACATCAACGACCTGAAGGCGCAAGTTGCCTCCAACCAAAAAGGCATTAACCTCATCAGTACACTCATGTCCGACTACGGTGAGGAAGTCGTCAAGTTCTACATGATCAACATTCAAGCCAATGCCGAATCTAGCGTGCGCAGCCTCCTGAAGGATGTCTACAAACGTTTCGAAGGGCAGGATCTCTCCGCCGAGGAGTTTATGGATGACGGATCGCCCATTCGGCTTAAAGTTACCATCGATCCCGAAAAGGGCGAGGCTGTGTTCGACTTCACCGGTACAGGCCCGGAAGTGTACGGCAACATCAACGCTCCCGAAGCAGTGACCTACTCCGCGATAATATACTGCTTGCGTTGCCTCATCAGCGAAGATATCCCGCTCAACCAAGGCTGCCTGAAGCCCATTCATGTCCTCATACCGAAGAAGTCGTTCCTCTCGCCATCCGACAACGCTGCCGTCGTGGGCGGCAACGTGCTCACATCTCAGCGCGTTACCGACGTCGTGCTCAAAGCGTTCCGCGCCTGCGCCGCCTCCCAGGGCGACACTAACAACCTCACCTTCGGCTTCGGCGGCCAAACCGAAGACGGAAAGGCACAAAAGGGCTTCGGATACTACGAGACAATCGCGGGTGGCTCAGGCGCAGGCCCAACATGGGAAGGCACCAGCGGCGTGCACACGCACATGACCAACACGCGTATAACCGACAGCGAAGTCTTCGAGCGCCGCTACCCCGTGTTGCTACGCGAATTCGGACTCAGAACAGGAAGCAAGGGCCTGGGCATGCATAACGGCGGTGAGGGCGTGGTGCGCGACATCGAGTTCAGAATCCCCGTGCAAGTCAGCATCCTCTCCGAGCGCCGCGTGTACCACCCCTACGGCATGAACGGTGGTGGCGAAGCCGCGTGCGGCTTGAACATCTGGGTTCGCAAGGTCGATAAGAAGAACATCGATAAGAACTCGGATACCCAACAGCCTGATGAGAATGGCACTGCCAAGACGAGTGGGGCGGTTGAGAGGCTGGAGGAGAAGCAGATAGAGATTGCAGATAAGAATGAAGAGGTGGAGTATAGGTACATCAATCTGGGGGCGAAGAACACGGCGAGTATGCGGCCTGGCGAGCGGATCATTATTTACACGCCTGGTGGCGGCGGGTGGGGCAAGGAGGGCGAGGAAAGTAAGGCGGTGAAGAAAGACGATCCGAAGGCGGCGTGGAGAGGTGGGAGTGTGACTTCGAGACAGCAGACGGCGGAGGCGAGTGCGTGAGTGGGTCCTCGCTCGTAGGAGTCGAACGCAGAATAAATCAGGCACGCGTGCATTCAACGGTAAGCTTGCACGCAGATTCGTATAAGAAGAACCCTTCAAGCGCGTACTCATCTTCTCGTGAAAATTGCCTTCATGCCCCCAGTATTAGAACGCCCAGACTCCATCACCAGAATTTCTGACCTCTAAGGCTTCCACCGCCAATCCGGATGTCTCCACTCCAAATCCTGCTGCTCCTTCTTTCCCAACCCCGCAATCTCCTCGTGCGCCGCTGCACTCCTCTCATCCCTCCGCCTATTATCCCTCTTCATCCACAAATATCCCAGAATAGCTATCGTCGTCCACGAAGCCGCGCACGCGAGATTCAGCCCATTGCCAATAGCATACCGCGGCGCATCCCAGGGAAGATACGTCCACGTAGCCACCAGCCCACCAATATTCCCAAACATGACTGCGCGCTCATTAGCTCACGTCCCCTATAAAGCTGAGTCGCAGCAGGGCTGGAGATGCTTACCATTTGTCCCGATCGCAATGCTCCTCGCAGTGTCCGAATTCACATTCGCACTAACCTGCGCATTCGCCATCGGCCCCAGTGTAAACGCCGTGCTCGCTGTTAGAAAGATAGCTCCGTAGCGCACACTAGGATTCAGAGTGCCTAGGAATATGGCGTACCCGATCAGAGCCGTCGGCCCTGTCGATGCGATGATGAGTTGGCGGTGATCGAGATACCACGACAAGCTCGGCAGGAGCAGGACGAAGAAGCCACCCACCACGTACGGCGGAACGGTTAGGAGTTGCTGCTGGATCGTCGTTTTGTCTGGATAAATCGCCTTGACGATGGTGGGCAGGAAGAACGAGATGCCCAAAACGGTGATGTTGTTGAGCATGAAGATGGTGGCGGTGGTGAGGGTGATGGGGTTCGAGATGCCGCGGAGGAGCTTTGGGGCGTCGAGTTTGTCGAGCACGGTGGTGGTGGCGAGACGCTCGGCTTTGACGCGCGTGAGGAGGATGTCTTTTTCTTCCTCGGTGAGCCAGCGCGCGGTTTGGGGGCGGTCGGTTAGGGTGAAGAAGGCGATGAGGGAGATGCCGATGGTTACGACGCCTTCGATGCCGAAGAGCCTGGGATGCGTTTTTAGCATCATACGGGTAATCTTGTTGATAGTAAGAAAGGAAAGCGAGAGACTTACATCTGCCATCGGTGCAGGGATCCGAAGGAAGACAGTTTGAGAATTCCCGTAGCTAGAAGGCCACCAAAAGCGCCGGAGAGCGGTGCCATAGTCATGTATAACCCCAGTCGAAAAGCCAGTTCGGCACGGCAGTACCATCGGGAGAGGTCGTACGCCACGCCAGGCATGATACCCGCTTCGAAAATGCCTAGGAGAAAGCGAAGAGCGCAGGCTTGGGCTCGGGTCTTCACGAAGGCGGTGGCGACGGAGACGATGCCGAACCCGAGCGTGCTTGCAGGCAGAAACCATCCTGGTCCTGTGCAACGCATAAGCATACCAGAAGTACACACATGGGAGTGCGTTGCTCGTACCCATCCATTTGCAGGCGATGGTCGCCGGGATCTCAAACAGGATATATGAGATGTAGAAGATCGACAGCACCATATTGTAATCGAATCCCTTGAGCCTAAGGTCTTTCTCGAATCCTGCTAGTCGGGCATTGCCTAGGTATGAAGTCAGACATCTTCACTGGATTGCTATGGCACCACAGATCTCAGTGGCGTGGCATACCAATATTCGTCCGATCAATAAAGCAAAACAGATAGAGAAGAGACACGGTCGGCACGATGAAGAAATCAACCTTCCGTCTCAGCCTGGAGATCCTCGCTTCGCTGACCTGTGCAGCATCGCTGGCCGCATCACGGACGGCCTCGATCTTTTCGTCGTATTCGCTAGATTTTCGATCCATTTCATGATATCACTGAAGAAATTTGAAGATGGGACGAGCCCTAGGGGACTAAATAATGTAGTTTATATAATGGTGATGAGTATCAAACATTAGGTGCATGGCTGCTTACACCAGCTGTGCTCGTTACCCCAGTTGTCGAAGCGTCCTAGCAGTCGCCTCTGCAAAAACGGTTGTACCCCGGGTTTTACTAACCGTGTTCGGTTCGTAGACGGGAACTGCTGATGCGTGTGTACTGTAGTATCCGGCGAAAGTAGTGTCAGTGGGGCTGTGGCGTTGCGTCTTGAAACATAGACATATGGCTGGATAGGAGTGTGAGAGCCAATCAATTCTGCTTATTCATAAGTAGCAACCAATAGGTACCCTTTTATACGTACAGACACACGCACAGACCTTCGTCTCCACCGACACTACTTTCGCCGGATACCACAGTACGTTGGAGGGTCCATTGTATAAATTTCCGGACGATCCGTAGCCAGCAAGATAGGCAGGAGGAGTGGAGTCGTGCGCAGCCGAGGAAGCAGTTGAGGTTTAGGAGTTATGACACTAGACTGAAGACGGCATAGTGTATACGTATAGGTCGGAATTGCGAGAAGTTTCCGGGCACGTGACCGGAATTTATGGATGCGCAGTCTCCACTTCCATTGCAGATCACGTCAACCAGTTCACAAGATCAGAGGAGCTTGGGGAACGTACGATGCTCCACCGGGGTCTTGAGGTCTAGAAGCCGCATGATTCTGATATGGGTAGCCGCATAACGAGCGTATATGGCATCAAATCAGACCCTGAAAGCGTCGTGATATCTCCCCAGTGTCCCAAAAGGAATAGCCCTGCTCGTCCACTGCACATACGCCACTGTTGTCATGCAGATCCTGGTTGAGAGGAGGGTGACCAAAAGCGTCGAACATGTTCAACAAGTCGCTGCTCATGTTGAATAAGTCAGGTACGCTACTGCTGGCATCGCCTTCGAACTCGGGCAGATCGTGCGTCCAGACACTGTTTGCCGGTTGTGGGAGAACAGGCTCAGGAGGTGTCCCTCGATGCGGCACGTTCACTTGATCGTATCCCGCTGCTAAAGCAGGAGCCTGGTTGATGACACCCTCGGACCTTCCGCTACTGGCATGCACGGCAGTGCTGCCTTGCAATCCAAGCGACCTCGCTCCAGGCAGTAAACCACGTATTGTCTTCCATAATCTGCGACTAGCGCCGCCATGACGAGAGAAGCCTTTCACCAGCTCCACTGCTGCTAAGAAGGAGTTCCTACATGGTTCTGCAAAGGAAGCTGGGGCGTGGCAGACCGCCAAAAGAATGATGGCCAGTGAGCTCAACAGATAGTAGTGGAAAACACTCTGCTGACGGATGTAGATGTCACTCGTCTCGTTGAGGTGTACCAAAATGGATATGGTGTCTTGCGCAATGTCGACTACAACGCGAGCTTTCCCGATATTCGCTTCGATATTCGCGGTACTAAAGACGTGATGGCGATGGACAAGGACTCGCATGTGGTTGGCACGAAGATATAGAAGTACACGGAGGCGGTGCAGCAGGCGCGGCTGGGTACGTGACGCAAGTCCCATGCGAGGGTGCCGCAACTGTAGATCGTGAGGGATGGTCGCGAGCCAATTCTGTGTTAGAAAGTCGAGATAGTCTTCTGTCTCGTGGGGAATTGTCAGGTTTTGGGAACGAAACAAGGGTATCGCCTCCCAAACCTTCGACAATATGCGGCCATACGCTACTATGCATCGAAGGTAAGATTGGTCATCCCCAGGTTCGGGAAGTTGCGGGTCGATGTCTCGGTCGTATAAAGCAAAGGAAAGACTAATGCCGAAACTCCATCTTCTGTCCAGAGTATACACGACCCAGAATGCTTGGGTTGCTAGACGTCGTGCACGTTCGTCCGGAAAGTTCGCCATGAGGCTCTCTTTGCGATGTAGTCCCATCTCCAAACATTGGCGAGCAGCCACACCGATTGTTCTCCACGCAAAGAGCTCTTCTTCTTTGTGAAAATAATAGAGACTCTGTGAATCATGAGATCGATGCCTATGGGATTGACAGACGTTTTGGAGCTTACTAGCATGGTCATCGCCTGCATGTCTCTTAGACAAGCTGGACCTTCACCGACACTTGTCACGCTATCCGCAGACTCAACCAACTTCGTACTAAGATGGTTCCTGCCTTGTGCTTCGTGCATAATAGCCGTTGCGACAGCGAGTTTGAGCATGTTAACGTCCCTCTTATCTACTGTGGACAGGCTGGTCTGAGATCGATCTGCACATCTCAATCCTTCCATGACGCGCGAGGCATCCGCTATCATCTCGTCCATTTCTATGAATGGGTGCACGCACACAACTTCGTCTTGGTAAATACCCAGCAGGCGAATTACTTCTTCGTCGGAGAATTCTGCAAGGCAATCTGAGTACTTGTGATGACCGTTTTGTAGCGCATCGGGGACAGGCGAAGCTTCACGGGAGGAGCCCGCGGTAGAAGCGCTTGCATCGCCAGGCTTGGGACTGTCAGTAGCAACCCCCATACGACTCAACGAATTTTCAGCGATGTTGATGCTGAAGGAAGCTCGAGTAGGGCCTACAAACTGTGGCTCGCTCGGTTCCACGTGCCGCTCACTTGCCGAACCTGTATAGATCGGGCTTTCATATTGAGTTCGTGGGGCTCGTCGAACAAGTTGGCTACCGCTCTGGTTCGCGACTAAAGAAGCAACATACTCTTTCAGCGTGGAGAGCTCTTGGCGAAGCGCTCTCATCTCGTCGCTTAGCTGCCGATAATCCGCACTGAATTCCAAGGTCAGTCGATTGCGAACCACAGCTCAAATACTAAGCATTATACCTGTCATTTGTCTGCTGCCTGGCCGCTTTTGCCTTCTCGTTTGCTGACCGCGCGGCGCTTTGCATAATGATGCAGCTTGCTCCCAGAGAAGCACATCGTTGACAATCACTTCCTTCATCAAGTCGGATGCATTTTACCTTGCAGCGTTTACACTCGGTACTTATGCATATTAGCCGTCGCCTTTAGAGGCTTCAAGTATGCTGATTACCATGCTGCGGAGGTATACTTGCCCCGTTTCGAACGTTCACCCTCTGATACATCTTGTGCCTGTCTTTTTACCGGCGCTCTCGGTGTGACCAGGCGTTCGCTCATGACCTCTTGGAGAATTCCATCACAGCATTTGATGAAGTCAGGTCAGGGACGATCGACTTCGGGAGGAACGTTCGTGAAACGCGTCGGGAGGAGATCGGGCCGAACCCCGCTAATTTCACTGCGGTTAACCTGCTGCCAAGCCCACTCTACTTCTAGCACGTGCACGGTGATTTCTGGGACGTTCCCTCCATACCATCTCCGTATGTAGAGTAAGCAATCACATCCATTGACATACAGTATTCCCCCCCCCCGACTCGGGTTTGTAGTGCCTGCCCCCTGTAAAATAAAGTTTAGGGTCTATTTCTACGTATTTCTACCTTAAATTCTTTAAAAAAAGGTTTTTATACTCTTTTATATATAATATTTTATACTATACTCCTTTTTTAAATTTAAAAATAATAGATTTTAAGAAAGTTGAGTTTAAAAATTGACGCACAGGCCTCGCGCTACAAAG
>ML976657.1:550743-581521 GCA_010015655.1 Bimuria novae-zelandiae CBS 107.79
ACGTCTTGGGCGGAGATAGATGGCGATAATCTGACTCCCACAGCTCCCGTACCTTGTTGACCTGACGGGCAGCCTCCTGCTCAGTCCACTCCTTTTGCAGGTACTCAAGTTTAAGTCGTGGGTCTAGAAAAACAGCTGCCGTGTATACCGGGCTGTTGTCAAGTTTCGTGTAGTATTGGTTGGCCTTGCTCCACCCTTGTTCAATTGCCGCCTAGAAAGCCTTACTATCCGGAGTCGCAGAGTGCTGATATTGATTCTTTAGCTTCTTAAAATTACTTAATATAAGTGCTATTAGGGGGTATACCTTAGTAATACCCTTGCCACTATTCTTATCTAGTCTTCCTTTAAGCCTTTTAGTGCTCTCCTTGATTGGTTCAAGCAACTCCACGAGTTTAGTAAGTATAGCCCAGTCGTCGCTCCCCATACGGTTCTAGAATATTACACGGGTAACTGAGTCATCTGGTTTCTCGTGGAGTGGTTTCTTCGTCTTGTTAGCGACAAGACTGCTGTATCAAAAAGCTTCTACATCTAGAAAGTGCTCGATTGGGTTGCGGAGGCGTATAAATCGTACAGCTTCGTCAAAGGTGGAGTTCCATCTATAGTGTTGGTTAGCTAAAAACGAGGTTGCCGAAAAACAAGACGCCAATTAGGGGATTGAAAAGGCTTTTGCCAACCCTATCAGCAGCCACTAAAGGGTTAACAGGCGTATGCGGGAGGGCTAAAGGGCGAGTTATCTTAACAAACTTACCTTGTGGCGTTGCCCGGCATCAACGTATATATCGGTGTAGAGCCTTAGGACTGTTAATTTTCCTCTTTCCACACATCGCTTTATACCTAATTAAAGCGCTTAACCCGTCCTGGGCTTCTATTAATCCATAGGCTAATTAAATGTACTATGCCGACTAGTCCCCTCTTTCTCTAAAGGCTAACCTCCTCTTTAAAGTCCCTAACAGAGGCAACCTCCCTTTTAAAGACCTTATAGTCGCTGCCAAATAGTGTAGCTTGTGCTATAAGGTTAAGGATGTGACTAGAACAAGAGAGTCGTTAACTAGGTTTCAAACTAAGCTTAAGGCATAACACCTCAGCGGCAATATCGTTTAAAGAGGCATTATTAAGGACAAAGTAGCCGACATTCTTCTTAAATCCGTAGTCCTTAATAACCTTAAGGGTACACGTCGCTATGTTCTTGCCACTATGGGTATCGTCCATCTCCGGGAGGGCTAGAAGTATGGTTTGGCACAGGAGATTCTCGTTAACAAAGTGAGCTATAACACCATTTAAAGCCTTCTTCCTACGGCTTGTCTAAAGGTCAAATAATAAGTGGATTTTACTAACAGCCTTACTAAGCACTATCTTTATATCCTTTTTATAAACCTTATACTCCTTCTGCACCCAGCGTGAGACGGTGGTGCCAGATAGTATTACCCCTTAATCGACGAACGGGAACATGCGGCTAAGGATTCTCTAAAAATGTACACTATTAAGCTTCCTGTATGGGATATTATCGTGCACCACCCATTAGAGGATGTCCCGTTAAAGTGTTTCCGGCCGAAAGGTCTCCATAATCTAACTATACACCTCTTGTTGTTTGGGATCTGTTCTATCCAGCAGGTCAAGCGTTACAGTGTTGTCAAACGTTGTGATACTGATGGCTGTCTCCTCTAGGAAAGTATTCAGATGAAGGCTCTTGAAATGGCTCAATACGGACTTACTACCCTAGCTTACTTTATATAGGCACTTCCTTTTGCCTGATATATAGCAAGCCCGACACAAAAACCAGAGGCTTTCGAGTTCCCCCCCGGACAGAGGAACTCCGTATTTCCACCACCAAGCAGTTGTTCGGTGAGGGCGTTGCAATTAACGGAGACCCTCCAGCCGCTTTGACAACTAATCAACAAAGGAGTAGTCGTACGGGGCTTGAAAGCCGCTCTTTGGTTCGGCATGTACGACCTCACTGTCCCCATTAGTGACCTGAAGCTCTGTAGGCACCTGCTCACTGTCCACTTCAGTAAGCACCTCTAGGGCGTCATTGTCCTCGAAAATCTCAAACGACGTAGATGGGACGGAAAGCGACAACAAGGGCACCGACGAGAGCTGGCTGCTTGATAATTGGCTAACAAGCGGAGAAGAGGGCGTATTTGGGCGTATTTGTGTACGTCTAGTCCTCATTTTGATAGAAAACTTCTAAAATCAATACAAGTACGTACAAATGGGATGGCTGAGGGTGATCACTGTGATGGACTGACGTTGAGATCTGATGCCCCACATTAACCCCTGTCCATTCGAAACCACATGAAACTACGGTGCTGCACTAAAGCAGCCAATCAGACGAAGGCATTACGGTTTCATATTCTCCATGGAGCAAATCCAGTCCACCCGGAGTGGATGGATTGGATGGATCACAGAAGAAATCCATCCATGAAGAACACTGGTCATCAGCGCCGTTTTGACTGGAATATTTGTCAAAATCCTTTGGCCAGCGGTACGATTCAATTCTACCCATTACTTAGAGGACCCCGTCAAGGCAAATACATCCAGACTTAGCTGGTTAAGCATAAAGAGGCATGCAAACAATGCAGACGGGAGCGGCACCCTGAAGGAAGATTCGTCCAGGGCGTCATCCAAGCGACAATTTAAAGCTATGCTCTGGCGGAATGTGCTCGGCTCCGCCACTGTGCTGGCTAATACGTTGATCAATAATATCATCTTCCTGACATGGAGGCACTCGCACAAAAGCGAAGTCTGTCTGCTAACATGCATGACCGACAGTAAGCGCACCTCGTCAATGGAAGCAGATTCATATACTAACAAATCATCAGTCGTATGGGGCATGCTCGTCACGAACTGGTTGACAATGGGCTCGGCGGAAAGTAAAGATCCATCACCGCCTCACAAGTCTAACGATTTAAGCGACGCTTCGACGCTCGTCTCTGCACCTACTCGCCAAACGCCGTTGACATCTTGGGAGAAGAATTGGAGCTCGCACACCGTCGACCAGAGAGGTGCCCCACTGGCAGGTCCATCGCGGATAACGATCACACCATTGGATCTTCGTTCACTTGGGGTCATCCCAGAGCCTTTAGATGAGGACCTTGATCAAACTGATCCACGAGAAGTGTAGCGCGCATACTACGTCATGTACACCTCTTGCAACAATCGTTGGCGCCCCGAATTATTACCACAATACCCCTCCCGTTGCGGAAGCCGTCACTGAAGCAAGACTGCTGTTTCTTGTCAAGAAAAGTGAAGCCTGGCTTGGCCTCATATGAACATGACATCAGCATTTTGCAGGGCAAGTCGGTATGGCATCGATTTCCACGTCTAAGTCTTGTCAGATGACTCCAGTATGGAAACCTCGACGCTTTGACTTACTGAAGTTTTCGTAAATCAGGGATACCCTTTATTCTGAATTCGTACTGTTCCTGCTAGGCAGCATGACGCGAGGACCGAAGGGAAGAATGTTGTTGTTCATCTACCAATGTCGACAATATACCTTGAAGGAGGGCTATATGAACACGGTGTTTCGCGGTTGGGCTATTCGTTCCTCTTCGCGGGACTCATAGCATCGCGGCTAAGAGCAGTGCTTAGTGGAAGCGCAACAGGTCAAGGTGTTTGTAAGACTCGGAAATAGGTGCGAAGAAAAGAAGCTTTGCCTTCTGGGGGTATGAAGATGTTCGCAGAACTAAGTCATGAAGCAGCGGTAGCGGTAGAGTTGTGAATCTTGAAACAATCGAAGACGAAACTTCGATAGCAAGCTTTCATGAGCTCATCCAGGGCCTACTTCCACCGTGACGTAGATGTGTGGAGCCTTTTCCCTCTTGTTCTCGTGCATCCATTCCACAGCCGCCTCCCAGCCTTCCTCAAGTTCCTCTTCGCTTAGGCGAAGCTCGTAGGCTTCTTCCTCTGGCATGTCTTTACTACTCTTCAGCCACAGTGTGGTCCTGTGGCGCTCCACAATTCGATGTCGCCTCGCAGCTAGCTGGTGGAACGCTTGATAGAACTTCTCTCCAGGGGCGTCCAGATCTAATGTCAGGCTTATCGGCGTCCGGTCCCAATTGCCAGATATTCGAATGTGACCAAATTTTGCGTTCTCGTCTGCGTCATGTAGTGAGGATGCGGATGGCCTGGCTACGTGCCGCGGCTGCTCGTGTGCTCCGTGTGTGGGGCGTAGACTTGGAGCGGTGGTGGCCGACGGCCGATCTGGCATTGCCTCGGCTTCTTCAACCACAGCCCGCTGTCGGACTCTAAGATTCTCAACTTGATCGTATTGTGGCCGAGCATTGTCTGGGATAACGCTAAGTCCAAACACATTTGGTTGATGGTATCGATTGATCGGTGCTGCGGATGCGGGTGCGGGTGCTTGCATCTTTGCATCCGGATCCTCAACCACAAAGCCGTGATCGTGACCTGGTTGTGTGGCAAAAGCATCCTGGTAATCTTCTCCGATCAGATCTGTATTAGCAAATTGAGCCACAGCTGTTCAAGGTGAGGTTGCACAAACCTATAGCAGAAGGCGAATTCACATGTACTTCTGATCCGAATATAACGTCGATGTCCATATATTTTGAGGGCACTACATAAAAAGTGCCCACATTCGTTTTGTACTCCCATCGATGTCGCCATGTTAAATTTGCAGCAGATCCTACTTTCACCGGTATTGGACCAGACACCATAGGCACATGAACGATGATCTCTTGTGGCAGGTCTTGAACCGCGTTTTGAGCGCGCCCGTACACGACAGAATCAGAAACTAAATTTTGTTTTACAGGTGCATTCCTTGATAGCACCGGCAGCTCCTTCCCATCGTCGTTGCAAGGTAAAAGTAGAATTCTTTCGCGGCCAGATGTTTCCCCCAGAGATGAATGTGATGCCACTGAAGCCGACCCAGGGGGGCTGGCCGGGTATTCCGCGCTAGGGAAAATTTGTCGGGGCAGTGTTCGGCGGGTGCCGGATGAACCTGGGTGCTGTGATCGAGCGTTCGTTGGCTTGTGAGATTTATACGTTGTATCGAGCCTTGCTGGAGCAGTTTGCACTGCATGATATCCGTTACTAGTATTTCGACCCAAGTACTGCCAGAGATGGTCACAGAGATCCTCATCTCGGCAGTAGTCGAGTAATAGTTCCTTGACCTTCAAGGGATGGCGTTGAAGGAGTTGTTCAACCAACGTTATGCGATCGCCCATCTCGCCAATGTAACGTGCTTTCGGGGCCAGAAGCCTTGTACTGCCTCAGCCTTCACACACATTCAGCCTGCACCGAACCGCAGTTGCACTAGGCGGCTTCGCCGATTTGCGCTTATCTGTAGCTCATTTTGTTGAACCGGAATAGCGCACGAGGCATAAAGCTTAGTGAAGGCAGGTCAATGGTAGTAGGGGGCCGCTGACAGTCAAAGTTGAGATAGAAATGAGGCCTGCAGAAGCTTACCGTAAGGCAGAAGAAGGAAGTGGGGCAGGTCCCGGCTCGAGCATTTCATGCAGGCCCTGGTACGTCTCAGATGCGCTATCGTCTCCAGGAAGACGCTATACCTCTTTGGGTTGACCGGAATGAGGCGACAAATCGTTCGATGAAAAGGCGATCACGTAAAGAAACATACAATATACCACTGGTACCAATCACTTCACCCACTTTCGGTGTCACAACTATCAGGCTATAGGTCCTGTAAGACCTGTCTGCCTGGGGTAGTCACCGCGTGCGAGCTGTCTACGCCTTGTTACCTGATTTAAGTTGATGTCTTTACTTATCCCAGGTGCACTTTACTTACACTTCACTGTCCCACTAACTTGGCAAATCCTCTTATCATGGTGACCAGCATAGCTTCCACCTCCCTTCGGTCTTCCAGTGTTATTTATTCCACCGGGTCATCCGCCATTATCTCCGGTCGCGTTTTAAACAATAAACCAACGGCGCATTCGACCTCAGTCCGCAGGAACGTATCCACGGACAATTCAATACAAGTCAATGGTCACATAGCAGGAAAAATCAACTATATTTATTGGTACGTCAAACACGCCTGCGGAGGCGCATCCTGGTTTCTGACCTCATTCAGTGATACTGTAGTCTTTCGCTGTGATTGCACGCTCTCCTCCAAGGCCGTTCCCCACGTGAGCAAGCCGTCTCAATGCTCTATTAACACACCTGTGAGTTGTGGTAAAAGGTACCAGAGACAACAATCGGTTCTGTCGAATATCGTGAGTGGCATCTAGATATTGTAGGCCCGCGCGTGAATAAGCTGACACTCCGCAAGGTAACCAACAAGGAATTGGCGTCGCTCATTCGGCAGAACATTCGGCTCGTGTCCGACGCGAATGGACAGCCTCACACCGTCTGCGTCATTTCCCCGCGCGATGTCGTGGACAGTTTTATCGCAAAGGAGATCATGCATCGGCTGCAACTAAAGGCGTTCCAGAATTCATCCTTGGTCTACTCAATTAAGTGGGGTATTACACGGCTTTATTCTACGGGCGAGTTCGTTGATCTCTCATGCTACCTGCCAGGAAGTACTCGGAGCGTCTCCCGACGATGCTATATTGTGGAACATTGTCCCTTCGACTTGCTTCTGGGATCGAATGAAATCGAATCTGACTGATGCGCCGTAACTTTCAAAAGTTGGTAGAAGCCATGGAGAACATGGCAGTCCCAGCCTTACCTACCTTTGGTTTTGGAGTGACGTGGACGTTAGGCAGACACTGCCCAGGTTCTTGTGGTTCAGCTCCGCAAGACTCAAAATCTGGTTGAGAACTATCATTGGCTACCTGAAAGTTCGCGCAAGGATCAATGGATCTGCGGGTGTTGATGCATTTCGCTTGATCATGGCATATTAGTGGTTGGCGGGATGCATGTGCTGCATGTAACCTGCGAACTGTCACCGGATCATCACAGCGCTACATAATCCTTGGTTTATACGGCGCCTCGTTAGTGTTCATCTCCGAATCCGGCGGAGCAGATAAGAACGGCTCGGATTCTGCAGTGCTGCGAGTTTCGAACTTGGTGCCTGAAAATCGCTCGCCCTGAGGCCTTGCACATTGCTTCGACGCAGTTGTAGATTCATCGCCCTCAGAGACATGGTAGGTTCTCATTTAATGCGCGCAATCTAAACTTATAAGAGACTCATGTTTCGTGTTAGGCTGAAGTGCTCATATTCCTGTCCGCCGTCCAAGCCAGCACCCAGCTCGCAGAGCAAGCATTCGGCATCTTCTCTCACATCCGCAGAGCCTATCTTCGTCAAAAAGATCTCCTCGCCGTAATAGAACGCCATGAGAACGAGCTCAACAGCGTGGAGTCAGTACTCGGTGTCCTCAAGAACGAGAAGGATTTTCACACGACCCGCATCGCGAAGGAAGTGAGAAGACTAAAGGAAGTGCAGGACAGGTTGAACAAACTGCTGATACAATTGGATCCAAAGCCCAGAGGCAAAATCAGCCAGTTCACCCGCCAACTGGTCCACGGCGATGCCAACGAGAAGAAGCTCGACAGGATCATGGTTGAGCTTGGGCAGGTCAAAACTTCAGTCTTGCTATGCATGCAGGTCACAACTGTGGGAGTGATGCGCAATGTAGAGAAGCAGCTTGTTGCGGATGCGGTAAAGATTGAACGGATCGATGCAAACCTCAGAGAAGCGCTTGAGAACTATGAAGGCCTGCGCATTGCGCAATTGCTGAAAGGTCGAAGCCCATCAGGTGGGTTTGCATCAGAGAGCTTTTTGTGCGACGAGTCTCACAGAAATAGACGACGGTTACGTGCCTCTGAGTGAAGCTGATCTTCGATCTTTGGACAACGAAAACCACGACGAGGATAACATAAGCGAAACGCTGGTCGACGATGATAGCATTACGAACCTATCAACATTATCAACAAAGACTGAACGTGTTATCAAGGGGAACTCGGCGCGGCATCAAGCTCTTCAGATCAATGCGTCCTTAGGCGAGGATGTTTGGAAAGAGATAGACCGGCTTGAAATCAAGGACAATATCGCCGAAGATCATTCCATACAGGTCAATCATGGCATGACGCTCGAAGTCTTGTCCCTTTTAGTTGGAATACAGGCTAAAAAGATGGCGTATAAATGTCATGACAACGCACGCGATTCTTCGTAAGGAGCGGTGAATGGAGACAGCCATATCAAGCTTTATGGTCTTATTTGGAACAATGAAATGAGTAAGCTAGCTTGTCTTTACTGCGCATGTATCCTATAGCAATAAGGCTTCTAATTGGATTGTGCGGTGCGGCCACGCATAAGTTGCACTTTACATATGCAAAATTAGTATTATTTTACGTGATCACCGTCTCCTTTGTAATCTAATCCTCACTTCTAGTGTCTCAAATGAGCCTGATTCCCTGGATCACATGGCAGAAACAATAGGTATGGCAAAGGCTGCCATATGTTTGATGCAGGATGCCAAGGTAGGTTACAAAGAAGTGGTCAAGGGTCCATATATCTTTCGCTTTAGAAAGTCACGGTAAATCTGCGGCACGTGTCAGCCTCTTCCGTTGAATCATTGATCTACAGCGCCAGTCACGATTAGGCACCGCTCCCGAGGTCGCTTGAATGTAAATATTTGAAGGCATGGCGCGGCCCCGCAACCATGGACACGTGCCCCTACCGCGTGCTTACATCATCACCAGCTTTCAAGGTATAGGTATTCAGCCTCTGTTCATTCTAACCATCACTCTCGCAGCCCTTGACCCTGCTAAACCTGTGTTTCAGCACCTCTCAGCCGTCTCTCTGGCACAGCCAACAGCCTACGCTCGCAGTGTGCGGGCAGCACGGAAAGAGCATTGTCATGAAGGTATATTCCTTTAGAGGACCTGGGTAAGCTCTCCATTCTTCAAGCGCAGGCCAAAAATGCGTTGTAAACTTTTTAGAACGTCATGGATGAATCCTTACACCACCATAGCGCGACCGGCTTACGAGGATCATCCAGCGAGCCAGCACAAGAGAGTCGTCTGCTTGCTCTCCCCGGAGAGCTACGTAACAAGATATACGCTTATGCTCTTGGTGAAGATCGTCTCATTGCCAGGCTAGTCTTTGACGAGGCTGCTACGGAGTCTCACCCGCAATTGTGTCTCCAAGAGAAGCCTCGTTTCGCCGGTTACTCGGATGCTTCTGGATCAACTGAGTCGAACCAGCTCAAATACGTCTGTCGTCAACTGTACGACGAGACACATGGGCTCGGTCTGAAAGAAAGCGGCACAGTCATTTTTCCAGCCCACTCCATTGACCAAGCTGTGACGCTCGCAGAGTCCTTTGACACGCTTTGCTCCAGGCAGCTTCTGGCGTACATGAAGCGGTTGAAATTAATATCATCTATCCAAAGGAGTGGCTCAAGCGGGATTTACCTCTTTGACACTTCCTCGCCGATATTCAGCACGACTCCAATGGCCTGCTCGGGTATTGCAACGTTCACCCAGCCCGCAATATCCTCGTTCGGGTACCAAAGTTTCTCTTCTACAAATGTGAGGAGACAAGCAACGCTCACATCTACATGCTTATGCTAGTGATGGCTAACTTCATCTGGGTCAACGACAGGGACATATCCGAGTGGTTAGCGAACGCGGCACGAGACACTTCAATCGGTTGTTACAGAGCCGCCAAGTTCCTGACCTTCAGTTGCCACCAAATTTGCGTCTATGGCCGAAAGATATACTTCTTTTTCCTCCGCGGGAAGCGTCGAGCTCGGACAGCGATCCGAGGATTAAAGAACTGAAACCCCTTTTCAGCTTGAACGAACAGCAGTGCTATGAGAAATATATGAAGTGGTGTGAGCACGGTCTGTGATTTCATACTCTCCCGGCTTGGCCTCCGGATCGTTGGGTATGTTACAGTTTGTTGCGATCGCGAATCGGGGTTTGATATCGGAAGTAATGCACGATACAGTGGTACTATGCGGGCCGGTAATATCTCTGTGCCAAAGTGCCTTATTACGGCCTTTGATGAAGGCAGTTAGGAGAAGTTTCTGTATATTGGCTTTTCAGTCTATTGAATTCTTTGCACTCGTTTTCCACGTGAGTCATCATGTATGTACATGGTAATGAGAGCAACATCTTTCCATGCTTTCATGTTATCCTGCCCTCGCAGCGGCAACAATCTCTTCATACAACGGTAGCCGTTCTGACCTCCTACCCCTAGCCCTAGATGTGTCGCGGAAAATTCCTTCCTCCATCTCCGAACCATCAGCTCTGGTATTGGCCCTACTCTGCCGCATTCTCCAGCGCTGCATGTTTCCCTTGATTGCACTCTTTACCCCCGAACAACACATAACCGTGGAAAACAAAGCGCTTGCCAACCACAACCAAAATTTGATCATATCAAGCCACACCGCTGCCTTCATTCTACCTATATTCACACCCTGGTATTCAGTTTCTAACTGCTGACCGGATAGGTAGGTATTACAGAAGACACCGAAGAGCGCCAGCCAGAGTATGCATATGGTGGATTCGACGAGAAAGGTGAGGCGGTATGATCGTAAAGTGACAGCATCTATGACGAGAGTGATGAATGTGAGACCAAACACCACCTGGGAGTATATGAAGGCTGAGCCCCTGTGACCTTCCGAAAGCTCAATGGCATAGCATGTGCCGGATGCGACGGCGAAGACGAGTTGGAGAACGCGAATGCCAAACCTAAATAGACTGATGAGGGGATTATCGAGGCGAGCGTATACGCCTGATTGGAATGTTGAATCTGGTCAGAATGGTGAGAGAATTGGGACTCGCCTTGGGTATCAGGGACTGACAGCTTTTTATTAAGCTTTCAACATTCAACCACATAGATAAGCCGTTGACGTCTGTAGTCCGCTTGATTCAATAGCGGTGTTACAACATCGGGCCGAATACGACGTAGACGAAGGCGCATCAATACGCGGACCCGCTTAACGTGTTCCACCAGTCAATAGGACACACCAGTCAGTGGGACACCCCACCAAAACCACGACGCGTCTTTGCACAACACCCGCAATGCTAGCCATACGGTATAACCAGAAGCTCCAAAAAGAAGGTAGACTTGCTGTATTAAAGCAGGCGATTTAGACTAGCCAGGTCTTTAGCTATTAAAAAGCTACGAGACTCTATAATGTCTCCTAATCTATAGTTTATAAACGCGTTAATAGTACTCTATCTTAGGCTACTACTAACGCCTAGAAATAAAAGCTACACCCTATAAAGGAGTAGGCCCTAGTAGAGTAGATTTTAGATCTTAACTAACGTAGATTTCCGCCTTATATTTTTAACATACATAGGATAGCTAACTATTTACTTACTATATATAGCTAGATCCTTACCTTATAACTTATAAGTAAGAACTAGGTATCGCGCTTTATTAAGGCTTAGCTAAACTTATAAATTAAGTAGTTTAAAAGCTTTTATAGCTAGCACGCGCTTAGTAAGAATCCTATTAAAATCTTTACCTAGTATAAGCTTATAGAGGAGACATGATAGACATATAGCATACTAGATATAGATATTTATAATTTTAATAAGAAAGGCTTCATAATAGGGGTTGCCTCTACGTCTAGAGTAGTAACTAGCTTAAATACTATAGGGAGGGCTATGTATCTAAAGCCTAGTAATTAAGACTACGTTATAATAATTAAAGCTATCTACGTAGCTAGGTAGTTTATACTACTTTTTATTATCCTACCTAATAAGCTTTACTAGGCTAGCTAGTATACTAACCTACCTACTAGCTAGGTACTAGCTATTAATAATAATAATTAAATAATAAATAGCCTAGGGTTCGCCTAGCTAAAGTACTTTAATTAGTATATAAAATTTTATATAGTAGGCACCTAGTAGCTACTTATTATAAATAGTTATAGTAGCTACGCTGCCCTTAAGTTTAATTAGTACTATAAGATATATAAGATAATTAGCCTTTATATGCCTGCCTACACGAGCTCCCTCTTATAGCCTCTAGATATTAGCTATTTCTCACCTGTTAAGATAGCGTACAGACATAAGGTAACTAAGCTAGCCAGACAAGGTGTTTATTATATAGACAAGGAAGAGTTCCTGTTAATCTACCTACGTATACGTAGGGCTATCTTCACAGAGCAGAACATTAAGGCTGGCTTTCGAGCGACAGGGCTGGTGCCTCCCTGTCCAAATCGGGTCCTCTCATGCCTGACTGTAGTCAGGACACCGTCACCGCCACAGACTATTACTAAGACAGCATGGACAGCTAAGACGCCTCGCACTACTACTCAGGTTAAGTAATAAGCTAGGCTTATACGTAATTATCTATAGTAATAGTTTTAGAGCCCTATATGTTAAGCTATTGCGTAGCTTATTAAAGGCTATTAGCTTATAATAAACTTAGTAATAATCTTAGCAGAAAAGAATAAAAGGCTATAAGTAGCTAACTATTATTATAAATAAAGGTAGGATAGGCGCAGATAGTATATTACCTTTAAAGGGGCTTTACAGGCTAAGGAAGGTTAAAGGCTGACTATAGAGGCTAAAAGGGTGCTCTAGCAGGTAGAGCAAGATGTGACGATCGTGGGACTTGCTGTGATCTGGGCATCGTCACAAGGGCGATGGATGGCAGCTGCTACACTGAGAAGGCAGTTACTAGATAGCGGCAGACTATATGCCGCCTACTCGGCCCTCTCGATCCCTTTCTCTTCTTTAGCTTTGAGTCTTTGTACATAGCGCCAATCTATCAGCCGCAAGGCTATATCTTGCTGGCCGTTACACAAGACGACTGAGCAGGACGACTATAAGCACCACCTACATGTAGTAACTGCCATAAGCAAGGCCACACAAGGACTTAGTGTAGACAGGGATCGTAGCTATTATATAATTTATTTATATTATATTTAACTATTACGTTATTAAGTTATTAAGTTATTATACAAAAAGTCGCGTAGATTTTGGTGGGGTGTCCCACTGACTGGTGTGTCCCACTGACTGGTGGAACACGTTAAACTTCTCCGGATCATTTGTTGCAATTTTGCCGAGGCTTTGAAGCAAGCATTACCTGCTTTGTCTTAGCGTACTGCTCCGAAATAAACGAACTCGCGGCACAGGAGAGAGCCCAAATACGCGGCATTGAGCGTACCCGCTCGTACTCGTTTTCCGCAGGCCCACGCGAACGAAGTAGCTCCCTGCGCAACCATCATGGCTAGTGAAATTCCAACGCCCAGCGACCATACTGAATCGCCCATCGGAAGCACTGGAAATCCAGATCAACCTACCGCTGAAGAGAGGGCAGCGAAGAATGCCGAGGAGAAAGAGAAGGCAATTAAGCGGCGGGCGCATCGCAAGTCGCGCTTTGGATGCAAGAATTGCAAGGTCAGACGAATCAAAGTGCGTTCATTTTGGTACCTATCCGTGCCTTCGCTTTCTAATTATCAATATAGTGCGACGAGAGGAAACCTGAATGCACCAACTGCAGGACTCGGCAAGTCCGCTGTGACTATCTCCCTACTGTCACTTCATCGACCTCGTCACAAACAACAGCCACAGCGAGTCCGGCTGAGACATCAGTACCATCCTCACCTTTTCCAGCCCTCAACGCCAATGATATAGAGCTCATGTACCATTGGACCACCACGACTGCGAACACGCTTTCGTCCCAGACTCCAGGTGTAATATTTTGGCGAACCCAAGTAACCGAAATCGCCCTACAACACCACCATGTTCTCCATCTCATACTAGCCATAACAGCACACCATCTTGCTCGCTTTCGACTTGAACGCCATGACCAGTTTCTTGGGCTAGCAAACCACCATTATGCGACTGCGCTTCCCACAGTGACAGCGGAGCTATCGCAGTTGAATCCGGACAATTGTGATGCGGTGCTTATCTCCGTCGAATTAATAGCCTTCATAAAATGGGCGAAGGGACCACAGCCCGGAGAGTATCTAGCATTCGGCGAAAAAGGACAATCAGATTTCCTCGTCATGTTTCGCGGAATAAGGACCACCATCGAAACCTTGGGCTACGAAAACTTCACGAAGTCCCATGCACCTAATATTCGCAAGAGAATGAAGCCTCTTCCCAATGTCGCTGGGACGCTGGATTACGAAAAACCCTTGGCCGAGCTGTGCGATTACATCCAGTACTCTTCATCTCCTGAGACTCTAGAATGCAACACACGGTCGTACGACGTGCTGTTAGAGATGTATAAAAATCGATACGGTGGTGTGGATGGTGAGTACCACGTCTCGTTTGGATGGATATATCGCATGAAGGAGGAGTTCTTGGCAGCTCTGCAGAGACACGATTCGGTGCCGCTGGTCATATATGCGCATTTCGCAGTGCTGATGAATGACATGGAACGCTTTTGGTATATGCAGGGGTGGACCACGCATGTGTTAGCTGGTATATGGGAGATCTTGAGAGACGAGGACAGGGTGCATATGCGGTGGCCGATCAATGTGGTAGGTTGGATTCCTCCTCATTATTAACATTGGCGCTGTTGGAAGGTAGGACATTCGAGTGCATCCACTGTATTTATACCCTGAGAATTCGGCTACTGTGTTGGATATGGCGAGCGGCGCGAGAACGGTGTGTCTACGTTCAACACCGTCTACCGGAAGAGTCCGATGGTTGACGGTGCGCAATACGCTCGGAACAGCACCAACTTGGGCTGTAAAACGCCAATTTCTCATTATCGTTGTCGCGACGGATACAGAGCGATGACGTCCGATTGACTCCGGATTATAATAGTTCAAAAGAGATTTTTCGCCGTATAAACGGCATACATATGTACACACATCTAAGTTCGCTCACTGTGTATTCGACCCTGGATAGAAATAGAAGCCCAGATCTTGTCTATAGGTAAGGCTTGGTCTACCTGCAAGCAAGTACCAGAGCCTTGCGGCTGTGTGCAACACTCACTACTAAACAACTATTCCTGGACCTTATTACAGATACGGGGGGTAATGCAAACATAAGCTTAGTAGGAACCACGCTAGACTTTAAGGAGTGAAGACGTAGTGAGGGAACTTAGTTGTGGGTTAGCGCAAAAAGTCCACATAATACAGCACTTCCCAGATTTATTAGGTGATGCAACAATTTCACATGGCCAACTTTCGAAGGCACTCGGCCCCTGTGGTCATGTGACCTTCTGCACTGACCAGAATTTTACGCTCGGATCCAAATACATTTCAAGAAACCGGCCTCCATAAATCGAGACCCATAAATTATCTATTGCTCGAGGGTCTTAAATACCTTACTGACTCTTAGTCTTACTTCACAACTACTAAACTTCCCACGAACTCTAAACACCTCCAGTGGTAACTAATTCTTTGTAAGTCTATCAAAGCTTGTTCGCACTATCGCCTACTAATACGTGTATAGCCTTGGATAACCTACAACGCAAGCGCCATGCAACATATCGAGTCCACAGACAATAAAGTCTCTTCCACAGATAGGCACGCAATTAATGGGGAAGCCTTACTCTTGAGGTTTCCCGGTGAACTGCGGAATCGTATCTACGAGTATGCCTTTGGTACGCGAGAGACCAAGGGAAAGCACTACCTCGACTTATTTTCACTTTTCTTCGGCCATCTCCGGTTTGATTTTAATGACAAACACCGCGCACTTCTTCAAATTTGCCGTCTGAAGCAGGTCTGTCGCCAAATTCGGCAGGAAACACTGCACATGCAGTCGAACATCTTCTATAATGACCATGCCTTCAAGCACGCCGCCTTTCGCGCTATGTGCATGTCACATCGTCCCCTGCCATCTCCCCAACACGTCGCAAAGGTCCTGGTTGAACTATCTTTATGTCAATTTTATTACGAGGGAATATTCTGCGGTCCTTGGTGGCTTAGCAGGGTTTCTGGACTATCTCAAGCATACCCAGAAGTCGAGGTGATGATCATCTTGTCGCAAACGGGCGTTAGCCGAGACGTTCGGAAGGCCTTAAAGCATTGTGCAGCTATCCGAAGGACCCTACGCGGCAAGACCTTCCTGCCTGGCGCCTCAGCTTCGTTCAGAAAGCAAGTGGCGCAGTTAGGTCGGAATTTCAACTCCCCCGTATACCAATCAATAGACCTCTGACGAACTTAACGGTCTTTTTTGCGGACAAGTTTGATGAGAATCTTTTGCGGGCTGGATGGTATAAGTGGTGCGCGAAGGAGGAGAAGTTTTGGATGCGAGTGGTCCGCAAGTGGTACCAAGAGGGCATATAAGTGTCGGGTTGCTCGTTGGGTATCTCTTCTAGGCTTCGGAAAACACGTGCACAAGGCAGCCGTGTGGTGGGCATGATTTTCTCGTTAGGTACGCAGGAACATGATATATTATCCTAGCATTCATGGCACAACACTTGGGCAAAGCTGGAACCAGATCAAAGCTATTATGTATGCCTGATAGCTAAGCTTTTCCGAGTTTGCCACAGGAAACCCTGCTCTTGCTTTCCACTCGCGGGACGGACCAAGGTCTGATCTGAACGCAATCAACCCCAACATAGAAATTAATGCATTTGAGAAGATGCTTAGGATCTTTCTTCCTCCGACCCGCTCCAACGAACTTATGCTGCACAACTAATGCAGTCGGGGTCATGAACACATCGAGAATTACATGCCGTGCTTCTGCCAGGTCTCAACCTGCGTAACGAAATCCTTCCACCGCGGCAGGTCCTCCTTGATGCATTCAATTTCTTCCAGTGACAACTTATAGTCCGTGAAGAATCTAAGATTGACGGGCAACGGTTCCACATCTTCAGCATATCCTTCCCAAACACGCGCCATTGCCTGAACAGGAACATCCACGTCGTCCGGCGCTGATGGGAACTCCATTCTTCTTTTCCGCACGGCCAGCAAAAGCGCGCTAGCTGCCAAATTAATGTCGAAGAGATTCCCGGACGAGGCTAGACGCGGGAGAAAAACGTCTATTGATATGTTGGGATATGCGGCACAGTATTTGGCTAATTCAAAAATTGCTTCGACGTCGAAGAGAGGGAAGTCCCAGCGACCAGTCGAGGTATCCCACGGAGATCGTTTCCGGTATGGTATGAGCGGGGTTCCGCAGACGTCCAGTATCTTGATTCTTGAGATGGCCGCTAGATGAGTGTGTGAGCAGTGATCCAAGAATGCTACACAAGATGCAGCGCAGCCTTTCGGGTGCGTCACGGTGTCGAAGTGGAGTGTGTTGTTTCTGAGTCCGAAGCCGCGCGTTTCCCAGTGGAGTTGCCGACACACGGAACGCAGCTGGTTCAGGCCGAAGTTGTTTCTTCTCTTCTCTGGATCGTGTGGGTAAAGTCGGAAACGTGCTGTCGCATCGTTGACACCGCTCACTTGGACGACACTCGCGTTGCCTTCGTCCGTAATCACGTAGTAGTAGATGCGATTTCGTATTTCAGGCGGCATCGACCGTAGTAGAGGCGCTTGATGGCAACTCGTGACCGTTTCCATATTTTTCATGGTCGAGAGCAGTCGGGATTGGACGGAAAGTGCAGTGAAGGCGTTGTGTTACACACATGCATCCAGAATCCGAACGCTGCAAACAGAATGACTGTGTGTGACTACGCCGCAATTCATGTGCCACGGCTGACGGCACAATATAACCAAAGTTCAGAGAGGAAAGTTTTGGTCGGCAAATCTATTTTCGCAATCGATACCGAGCTGCCCGGCGCAACGATCCACTTTTTACTAAGAAAATCAAGAAAAATACGAAAGTTTAAAGTAATATAGCTTTTTAACTACTAATTCTTTTTAAAAACTTCCTTTGCTAAAGTTATAAAGATAGATTTTATCTCTAATTTTAAAATTTTAGTCTCTTAATAATAATAATTATTTATTTAAAAAAGGTAGAAAAGTATTAAAATTTAAGTTTTTAAAATTAAAAATTTAGAGTTTTATTAGGAGTAAACTATACTATTTAAAACATATTTTATATTAGAGCCCTTAATATTAACATGCTAACTAAAACGTTATATAAACAAAATTATTTTAAAAAAAATTATTTAAAAAAAAATGATCTAACTCTCTAAATAAACCTTTATATAAAAAAAGTTTAATATAAAAAGTGTTTAAAATAGTATAGTTCACGCCTAACACCTTTTACTTTTTAATTTTAAAGACTTAAATTTTAACACTTTTTTACCGTTTTTAAAAATGTAATTATTATTAAGAAACTAAAATTATAGAATTATAGATAAAATCCATCCTTATAACTTTAGTAAAGGAAGTTTTTAAAAAGAATTAGTAGTTAAAAAGCTATATTACTTTAAACTTTCGTATTTTTCTTGATTTTCTTAGTAAAAAGTGGCTCGTTGCGCCGGGTGGCTCGTTGCGCCGAGCAGCTCGGTAAGACAAGATTTAATTTCCGAGCTCCGCGAGTGGCGACACCACCTCACGATCAGGCCATACATCGACGAAACATCGACGGAGACACCCTTAAGGATTTGCAAATTCCTAAAAATCGCCCTCCAAGCACGGCTGCTTCGAGTACCAAAGTCAGCAAAGTCAGGGCTATAAACGACACCGGGCCTGGCTGCGATGCGCAGTCGATTTCGGCCGCTCACCATCCAGGTCACCTTCCTTTACCCGCGTGCCTTCCGCACGAGGACCAAGTTGTCGCACAGTCTCTTTGCGGCTGACTCTCGCAGCCAAAATTTGCTACAAGCGTTGTCGATGTCCCGGGCTCAGCTCCTAGTAAGTGCACATCGCACACCACTTGCTATTACAAAACTGGCAAATCCCGCTTTCAAAGTCGTTTCCGGTTGCGCATGTGCAGCAGAGCCACTGTAGAGGTCGACTCATGGTAGTGCTGGTATAGCTGACAGGCATCGTATGGCCTTGATTGAGATTTAGCGGAAGTACTTGTGGCCTCGAGGTTTGTAGTGGAAGAAAGCAGAAGCGATGGAGTGGTTCGTTTTAATGGCGACTCCAGCACGTGAATGATTGAGCATTCACGCGCCGGGACAGCAGGCAAGTGCTGGTGACACGAGCTCCTTATATTCACGGAAGGCTGATTGGATTTCAAGGGGGTGGTGAAATAAGCGCATGGGGAGCAAGCCTCGTGTCAACCCTCTGAACGTAGGGTTTCGAAACCTATGATGAACTTGCTAAATAACTGCTGTCATTCGGTCAGTTTATGACACTGGCTAGAGCAAGCTCTCGAACAAACGACAACCCACTAGCTGGCCCGCTTCTTCTTCTTCTTCTTCTTCTTCTTCTTCTTCTTCTTCTTCTTCTTCTTCTTCTTCTTCTTCTTCTTCTTCTTCTTCTTCTTCTTCTTCTTCTTCTTCTTCTTCTCATGCTTCTTTGCCTCCTCACACTGAGCTTTCTCCCGCTCCCGCGCTTCCGTCGATGACATCGGCGATGTGGGCAAGTTTTGCCGGAAGAAGTCTTCTGGTAGCCGTGGACCATGAGGAAGATCTCCTGCAGCTGATTGCTGAGCTGCGACATGCTGCCTTGAGGGCTTTCCGTGGTCATGTTGGGTGACTCCTGTGTTGCTGGTCGCGGTGTACTCTACTGAAAACACGTTTCGGAGTGCAGAGGTGGTGGGTGGGATTCGTAACATCTTCCTGGTGGTGGGTGATGCGAATAGTATTACCAGCCTCATGATGTGCTTTCTGGAGGCTCTACATTTATAATGCAGTCAAGGGAGTGCTCGTAGAGGCCGACCATACCACCACCCTAGGCCACCGGTCAACGCAAGCAATTGATTTCGGGTCACACACCCTACCATATATGCAGGTACGCATTCTATCGAAATGCGGGGGAGCACTCACATGTCTCCCCTCCTTCTTGCGTAGGCGTTCCTTCCTCACTCAGTGGTCGTCCAATTCCCCCCTCCACCTGACCGTGCCACCTACGCCTCATCCCTTGCCTATGTACTCTCTACTAATACCAACAGCATTGAATCGGTGGAGCTGCAAATAATGCTGCCTAGAATGTGTAGATCTCGAATCTCTAGGCGCGCAGGCTATCGGTGCCACGGTGACACAAGGCTCATATCGCGCTGTTCTTTTCACCAACGGTAGGGAAGGCCACACACACCTGAGCGGAGGGAATGCTCGTGGGCGTGTTTCGATCACACTGCTGTTTTGGCAGACGGCCGTTATATCTTCATACTTTAAGGTAAGTTAGAGCTCGTGCGCCGTGTAGGAGATTGGTAGGAGTCACTAGGAAGCTAACTGTCTGCAATACAATCGTAAAAGTAAGCCCAACTTCAAGAAAATAGACTGTTGAATAATTTAGGATTGGTCCTGAATACTGTAGCGTATTCATAGGCCATATTATATTTGGGTGCTGAGGTCAAATCAATATCACGTGACATCCCACTCGCCCTCAGGTCCCTTCCAAAACCATTGCGTCCAAAGCTCTACGCCTCTTGTAACCATTCCTCATATAACTAAATCAGTTCGTAAAATCAATGTCTTCATCGAGAGCACCACAGGAACCTCTCACCCGACTGCTCACGACTCCGTCGAGCTCAACTCCTGCAACATCTCCCTTGTCGCGCTCAAACTCCCACTATCGCCGTAGATCGCTGCAATGAGACTTCCATCGATCTTCGGAAACTCTCGTTGTAGAATCTGCTGGTTCTCCTCGTCCTCCGTCTGCGGCCTGGACGACTCGTAGCTCTGCATCACTTCGACCTGATGGCTCCGGTCCTGGCCTTGAGGAAGTGCCACCTCGGAGGTGGTGCCTGCGCGGCGGGGCGGGAGACCGGGAGGAGTGGCTTCAAAGGAGGCAAGCTGATTATTGGAGTACTGCTGGCCCGGTGGAGATCCGGAAGGCGGATTGTATGACTGCTCTTGGGCGAAGAGATTGGTGTCGTGATGGGGCGGTGGCTGGGCCTGGGCATCCTGGGCATGAAAAGGGTTGTGGTCTTGAGATTGCCCGGAAGGTGCATTGTATTGTTGAGGAGGGGGCTGTCCTTGAGCTGGGCCTTCGGAACCCCATGGATTTGAGTATGGATTCTGGGCGTCGGCACCGTAGTGAGGGGGCTGATCGCGGTTGTACGGGTTTGCCATTGTGGAAGGAAACGTGTAGAGTGTACGGTGTGGGGTATAGGGTCTGGATCTGGCTTATGTTGGTCACGGAGGCGATGAGCTTGCGTGGATCGTGGCGCTATTTCTGGTGGTGAGTTGCTGCGGTTGAGAGCTAGTGGTGGGAATGACGTATGTCTTTGATTCGGAGTGGGGAGCGCCTGCTCCGTATCAGCACCAATCATTAGCAGTTTGCCACTCCAGCTCCTGCACGCATAGGCTGCTGGGCAAGAGCACCAGCATTAGATTTTACCACGATGAAGGAGGATTCATCAAGCGCAAGCGGTTGCTAACCTGTAGCAAGCAGCGTAAGTTATGGTGCTGGTATCCTAAGCAACAAGGGACCACTGCTTCGAGAACCGAAAGCACAATCACAGCCGTTCCATCAATCCTAGTGCTCTGGAAAATTTCCGTCTACAAAGTGCTAGTCTCTTACCAAGGGATCATTTACTGGATTGAGGAGAGGATACGAGCGAGGTCACACGATGGCGAGGAAACCATCTTCTCAAGGCTCCAGGGCTGACTCACTGTCAGGCGCTGCAATACGTGTCTCCAATCGCGATATATTCACGGATACAATAAGCATGTGCATCCCGTGCGAATGCTTCCGAGGTCACCTATGCGCTTGAAGACCAGCTGACAGCCTGAGACTGATCACACCGAGCAATATTTTCACAAAAGAAATTCGCCATGCGCAAAAGAAAAGCTCTCTAGATAGCTGATGCACAAATCCCGACAGCATGGACCAACAGGAAACGGGGGATTTGATGCAGGAACGGGAGAAAAAATGTTGGGTTCAGGGTTGCAAGACCGTTGTGTTGGAACGCAACACTTCGAAGGTTCAAAGAACACGTACTTCAGACGAGATTAGCATTCAGCTTCCACAAATATGCAGCTGCATCGCCACCTGCATGTGATGGGTCTTGGTGCGCGGGAACTTGTGCTTCAGTGTCTGGATAGACAGACACAGGTGACGTTGGCTGATAGGGCTCCCGTGCCGAGGATGGCTACCCCGAGAATGCCTCTCTTCTAGCGCCAGGGGATGATGGGCACCAAGATGTTGCTCGACCCACGGATTCGTGATGGATGCTGGAGAGCAGACCAGAGCGGAACGGGGGGTGGTGGCACGTGTCGCTGTGCTAGTCGTGGGCATCAAGCATTATTTTTGCAGCGTGTCTAATTCAGTCATACATGTGTTAGATACGTGGCACCGCCTATCCGGACGAACGTATATGCAGCCCTATCGAATGCGGCAGTGGGCTCCTCGTCGAGAGTGTATCGAGTATGTCCCCATGTCGCTGTGAGAGAAGTCCAAGGGTGGTGGCAACATTGCGGCGAATGCTCCTATAACATTAACATAATACCAAGCATTAATTTACCCACTGCTCACCTGATGCTGCACAAGGCGTCGATTTGTCGTCCTCGGTGCTGTGCTGGCCGTGTTCCTGAACCGCACCTTCCGTCAGCTCCGCGGGCCTTCCCTCCCGAGCGCTGGCCCGCGCCTTCCATCACAACTCACGCACTTATGCATCATCCTTCATTCACCTCCCACACCACCTAATCGCGCTTCTGCCAGCAAATGCAACTGTTATCCTGCGTCGCACGGCCCCTGCCCTTTCGGCGAGTTCATTTTCCACAGCCAACGGCGGCGCGTCGGGTTGTGGGCGGGTCCCGTCGCTGCAATTTGGTGGTCGATTGACCGCTTTTGTTCGGTTGCTCTGCACGACGCACGGCACCTAGCAGCGCTCTCGCCTCACAATGACGAACTCATTTTGCTCTGTGACCGGCTCACCTGAGGTAGCTGAGCCTTCGTCTGCGAGTAGCACCACGAGCACCACGCCGACGCCCACACCTGCGCCTTCGCAACCGGCAGACATGCGACCTCACACGAAAACTGGGCCGCGTTCGCTGAACGTGTCAGGCTCACCTTCCGCCGCCAACTCTCCCAAGTCCTCACGCAACACGTCGCCCATCCGCCCTGCACAGAACAAATCTGGACGTCCTTCGCGAAAGAACAGCAACGACGCCAGCCCCAGCCGCGGGTCAAGCACGGCCGGTCCTAGCAGCACCTCGATCCCCTCGGCCGCAGCCATCCAGCGCGCCCTATCGTCTGCCAGCATCCCGCAGCTGCCGTCTCCCTCTTCGACCCAGGACTCTTCACGCGTGCCGCGGCCCTCCAAGTCAACCTCAAGGTCCAATTCCGGAGACACCACGCCCTATGGGCCCACTTCGCCCAGGTTGAAGTCTCCGCCGCCGCCAGAACACCCTCGCTCCCGGTCGCGCCAGAGCTCGCTGCGCAACGCTCAGCAGTACAGGAAGCCCGAGCCCGCCGCGACGCCGTCCATCATTGTTCTGAGCTCGTCGCCCGGCCCAGCCTCTCGCGCCCAAGCCCGGGATGACGTCGTGGGCAGCGACCCTGAAGAACCGCACCTGAGCATGAAACCGTCCGGTCGAGGAGCCGCGCCCAAGCTCGAGACGGTCCAAGAATCCAGCGTTCCCTCAACGCCTAGCGAGGACGATGCGCATAGGTAAATTTCCTTCCCCGCACCTGCAGCCCCACCCCGAGCTAGATGTCATAGTGAAAGCCTGTACGTAACCTTCAGCCTATGCTAACCCGTCGCAGCTTACTCTCCAGCTCAGTTGTTTCTAACACGGCCGACGAGGATCAGAACAATGACGTCACGTCCTCTAAAATCACAGAAGACCTAAGCGCACGCGCCGCGAAGAAGGTTGACAATGGCAGCGACGGTGGCACCCGAAACAAGTCAAAGATGCAAGAGCAGCGGTCCGTCTCGACGCAGAGGCCGACTGGTCCGACCCCGAAGCCATCGCTTTCATCGCTGCATACGGTCAAATCGCGCACCGACCCGCCGCTACGAAACATGACAGTCGAGACCGAGACTGTCCCCTCGGTTGCACAAACAGCGATTGGAAACCAAGATCGCTCGGCGTCAGGACGTGGCGATGGCAGTCTCCGCCTGAAGCCTAGCAATGAGACAATCCGCCCCAGGAAAGAGCGGAAACCAGCGAAGCGGAAAGCACAGTCGATCCATTCAGGTACTGGTAGGTCGCCCGTCATTTCTCATCATCATCATCATCCGAGCAAGCCGGAGCTCGGGCCTCGCCCAGCAACAGCCTCGTCGTTTGGCAGTCCTGTCTCGTACCGCTCGAGCGACAGGTCTACATTGACCCTGTCGCCTCCGCGTCCTGAGATGACCCGAAGACGCGCTGCTCAGTCTCCTTCGTTCCCATTCCCATATCTCTATCCAGCTACTAACACTAGGCTGCGCAAAGCGTCTTCCAAAGCAGATGTGTTCGAACAAAAGGTGGCTAGCGAAGTCAACGAAGCCGACTCATCCGACTCTGATGCTACCTTCATCTACGAATCTAACCCTCCAGATCACGGGCCACACCGCAGTCGGCAACACGGTCAACATTCGCGCACGCCCAGCATGACCTCGATTGTGAGCCTCGTCGACCCTAGACTTGCGATTCGAAATGAGCACAAGAATCCCGACAAGAAGCCCAGCATGAAATTTCCGAATCCTTACAACAATGGCAATGGAGAATATGACGGAAATGGCGATGGCACTGTGCGAGCCGGATCCGCCAGGTCCGGCGGCAGTCGTCATCATCATCACATTGGACGACATAGTCAGACACGAGGCGGTTTGCACCATCTCGTGATGGATAGCGACTCTTCCCTAGTTGGATCATCTCGTATACGCGCTCCTTCGTCGCGACACCCATCACAGCCAAACAGCCCGCGCTTCCAAACTTTCAATGTGATCAATGGGACCGGAAATGGCAATGGCAATGGCACGAGGAAGCAAGGGGAATTGTCGACCTACGAAATAGACACTGAGAATGCAGCCGACGATGAACGAACGCCATTGATTCAGGTTCGAAGCCCACGTGTGCGTGGTTCACGCCACGGGCGACCCGGGAGTGCTACGCTACGCCACCTCGAGCATCGCAACCGGCGACGCGGTGAAGGAAATTGGTGCAGGCGTTTTGCTGGGTGCCTTGTAGCATCTGTCATTATTCTGGTTGTGGTTTTCACCGCCGTCGGTGTGGTTTTTGCTTCTACTAAACAGTTGACCGACCTCAAGATTAGCGAGATTCAGAACGTGGTTGCAAGTCAAGAGGAGATCATCATGGACCTTGTGGTTGGGGCCGTGAACCCAAATATAATCGGAATAACTGTCTCGGACATGGATATACTCATGTTCGCCAAGAGCAAGCATGTTGGCTCAGACCAATGGTGGCGGGAACATGGTGATGGTACGCCGAAAAACGAAGAGGGGTGGCTACCGATCCAGCCATCGTCCAGAAGCAAAGACCAACTCGATATTGCTGGTGTCGATGAAGGTACCGATCCAGCTGAAGAGCCACACACCATGTGGCTTGGGCAGATCGACCATTTCGACTCGCCACTCACATTTGACGGTACCTTTTTCAACCATCGCCGAATAGAATCAGTCGGCGAGATCCGCCTTTCCAAACCAGGCAACAAGACCGAAGCTGGAGGAACCGCACGATGGGAGGAAGTCTTGCAGTATCCCTTCGAACTCATCGTCCGCGGCACATTGAAGTACGAGCTCCCCCTCAGTACGCATGTCCACAAGGTCTCCGTCACTGCCTCGTACGAGTACGATCCTGACGCCGAGAAGAAAAAATTGAAATTGATGGGCTCCAAGAGCGTCAAGGAGAAGAGGAGGAACTTGTCATCTCTACCTGTAATATCAGCGCCAGTAGGACGTTACGACCGCAGGATGCTTCCGCATTTGAGTTGGCCGTTCGCCCGATAAGCCTGGCTATTTCCCTTTGGCCGCGATTTAACACACAACGACGCCCGAAACCGAAAAGAACACCAGATACCCCATACACACGGTTACGGATTTACGACCATACCCATAGACTTGTACGGTACGCCGTCGCGCTTCGCAAGCCTGACGGAGCACATTACCCCAGGCTCGATAGCCGCTTATGAATTTCCTTCTTACCCTTCCCACTCTGTACATTGCGTCTGATCTGCGTCTCCTCTTGGAGCTGTAACATCATATACGTGGACTTTACGAAGTGGCGAGCTTGTTCTGCATTTTCTGTAACGCTTCAGCGAAAGATGTTTGTTATGATAGTCTCTTTAATATCTTGGGACCCGACCTTCGTCCCCGTAACGCCTTTCTTATTTGTGGATGTTGGAGGTGGGTTACGACATACCCGATCACGCTCATTTAGATCTCTTCTCTATGTTTGTCCACTTGTTCTATTTTGGGATCTGGACTGGGCATGGTTTGGCACTTGCATCGGAAAGGATTGGGATCTGATCTCGAGGTTATACACGCATACTCTCAGGAGTGGGACTTGGGTTCCAGGCGTTTTTAGCGTGGAAGAGGAATGGCATAGTGATGTGAAGGCATTCAGCGAGGGCGTTTTTCTGACTTGACTTCGGAGAGACGGAGGTGGAGGGAAAGCGAAGTTGGGCAGAGCGGCTCGTAGATTGGGAGTGCAGTCGGTCGTCTCGAGGAGCAGTCTCCATGCATAGTTGTAGCTGTAGGTTGCCGCGTACCGTGGCACCTGTCAATCGAGACCCTTCTATACATGTACCACATTCAGCCGTATGGGCAAGTGAAACTGTGACGGTTATGAGGAGACGCGGACCACTGGTGCTGCTTCCTCATCATATTAAGCACCTCTTACCTTAACAGGATTATAGATACGTCATGTAAATAGACCCTACTGCTAGCTCGTGGAGAGCGTAGCAGGAACATAATAATATAATAAAATAATATAATTAATAATACACTAATTTTACTGCCTCGCACGGTTATCCTTTGTCTTACTGTATTAATTATAATAGTTATAAGCCTAGATTATAACTAAGCTTAGGATAGATTATAAAGAAAATTATATAACTAAAGCTTATACGCTTGCAACGATTAACTAGGACTTATAACCTATATAAAGCTACTAATACCCTATATAATTACTACTAAGTTAGATCCTACAGTCACCCGAGTAACTATTATTTTTAATTAAGCTAATAATTAGTATAAATAGATATTTATTTAAAAGGATACTAACTAAAATAATAACCTTTAGTAGTACGTAAATCTTCTTATAATAGTAGCAGATCTGCCTACGTTAACAGCACTAATTAAACTATAACTTATAAATTATAATAAAGAAGCTATATTAATAGCTTACCTTATTACTACTTAGTAAATGCTATACTAGTAAGAATATAAGTAATAAGAGCGTAAGAACCTTAAGTTTAAGTATTAAAAAAAAGTGCTAGCTAAGTTTAATTCTAAAATAGATAAGATAATTACCTTAAAGCACTTTTACTTAATTAAAAATAAAAATATTGTCCGTACTGCGTACGGACAGCTACCTAATGCGATGTCTTAAGACAGGTGACAATGGTTATGTAATACCACACAGGCAAAGGCACAGACCATAGTCACCGTACGCGAGCATTAATCCTTATAACCCCCTTTCCTCCGTACGTAGAATAGACAGACAAGACTTGAATACTAGACCCTTTTCTCACCCGTACCATCGTACAACTATCTAGCCCTGTCATATCGCGATATGCTTGGCTTAGTATAGCCCATTCAACAAATATACTATATAAATAGTTAATAACGCTTAAAAAGCACCTCGCACTGTCTAACGCGACACGTTAATAAGACCTTATTATATAATATAAGAACCTATAGGCGCCGCCACGTAGCAAGAAGGTTAAAGAATAGCTATAATCTTAGGTAGAGGTTACTAACATGTGCATTGCTATAGGTATACCTAAAATATCTAAATCTAGGGCATAAGAAGATTTCCTTATCGCCTGTTAAATAATTAATCCTAAATATAGTATATTAGGCCTGCGAGTCTTAATTAACCTAAAAAATACTAGTACAACTATTCTATTAGTAAAAGACTACGTTAGTAAATTTATAACCTACCTTAAACGTGTTTAACTAATATTAACAGGTCTTAGCTTTATAGCTATAAAACTAGACGCTGCTAAGCCTTAGTAGTAAAAGGAGGATAGTAATAAGGATAAGTCTTAATATCTATATAGCCTAAAATATTACTAGACTAAATACTAGTTAATTAACACTAAGTATCTAAGATAACTAAAAACTATACTAATACTATTAGGCAAAAGAAGCTAAATACTACTTTTACTACTAATTATAGCCTAAAAGAAAAAAATAATAAAGTACTTAATAAGTAGCACGTAAAATAATAAAATAAGAATATTACTATAGATAATAGTAGCCCTCCTACTAGACTAATAGTAAACATAGTACTATTTATATCTTAGGATAAGAAGGACGAGCTTCGCGCTCTATATAAGAATACTAATAAGGACTTAGTTTTGTTAAATATAGATAATACCATGAAGTTAGAGGACAGGCTATATATAGCTATAAGCGTAGAAGTAGATATTAATAAACTTAGTAATTAATAAAATACTTAATCCTAGCCTTAACATCCACGTTATTAATAGTAAAGACTAGGTAGGATAGATAAGAGAGTATAACGCTAGTAATACTAATTTTATAAGCGCTAGTATAGGCCACGTTTAGATTATTAATTAAAGAAGTATAAAGCTTAAAGTAAAAATACTAATAGGAATTAAAATATTAGAACTTACTTATATTACTTATATTTAAAAATTTATTATTACTGTGGCGCACAGTCACAACGATCAGGGAGCTCGAAAACAAAGTCTATTAAGGAGAGGAAGCTCTACGACGACTATCTATTTATAAGTTTAAGGGATCGCGTACTTAGCTACTTAGCTACTTAGCTTAACCCTAGCTAGCGTAAAAAGCTCTAGTAAGGTGCCTTTTATAATACACCCCCTAGCTTGTAGAGCGTAATATAATAAGCTAAATAGTAACTTAAAGTATAAAAAGTGGTAAACTTGCGCGTAGAGCTTAAAAAGCGTCTAGCTTAGATCCCTAGCTCGCTAGGTGATTAGTCTAAGTAGCTAGTTTACATATAGTTCTAGGAGAAAGGTAGAGAAGAAAAAGGAGCAGTATACTTTTACTATAGAGCTTTAATAAATATTTAAGAGTAGCTATTTACTGATAACGTGACCCGCGCAAGTACCTGCGTAAAAAAGTAAAAAAATAAAAGGAGCAGCGTACTTCTACTATAGAGCTTTAATAAATATTTAAGGGTAACTATTTACTTACAACGTAACCCGTGCGAGTACCTGCGTATATAAATATAAAAAATAGGTAGCTATAGAATTATAGCGCCTAGCTAGTAAAGGCTTACTTGCCTATAGGCTTACTATAATTTATACTTTAATATTCCCTAAAAAGACTAAAAAAGGGTCTACTATCTACCCCTTATACTTAAGCTTAGTTAATAACACCTTCTATTAATCCTTTTAAATCTAGCTCTTAATTTCACTAATCTCCTTGCTTATAGGCTTATTATAGAGCTTATAAGGAGCTTCTCCTTAGAGCGCGTACTAAAGGCAGTTACACTCTATAGGCTTCTATTAATACTAGCTATTTACTCTATATAAGCACTTATAGCTTATATTAGGAGTGCGCTTTCTAAGCGTAGCGTATATGCCTACGTGCTTAGTTATTTAGTTAAGCTACGCGAGCTAGCGAGCGTATCTTTTTAAAAATAAAGTTACTACTACGCCTAGTTATAATAGGTTATTAAGCTCTCTCTAAGCCTACTTATAGTTATATTATAGTGCTAAGCATAGGAAATCCTTTATTAGTAGTATACCCTTTATCTCTAAGAGATCTAGGAGCACAGCGTTAGCGTGTGCGCGGTTCTATTTAGATAGCTATTTAGTTATGTCTGTTGTTCTGCTGCTCTGTAGGCGTAGGGTAACCTCTCTATATATATATTGTACCTGCTCCTTCTAATTATTATTGCTTAGATAGAGATTATTCTTAAGTTTTCTAATTAGCGCCTGCAGCATTTGCTACTTACTTAACTATAGTATTATAAGCTCTAGCCTTTATAAATTAACTATAGCGTAGACCTAGTTTTAAAGTGCCTAAAGCTTTATTACAAGCTAACTATAAATAGTAGACTCTAGCTTATAGCGCTTAAGCTACTATGCATAGGGCTTGCCCCTAGTATTTATATCTAGTAGCTCTAGAGCCTGGTCGTGTATGTTTATCTACTTAAGAGCCTTAGGGTTAATATAACTCTATATCTTTTAAGCCTTCGCGTGGTACTTAAGCTGCGCGTACTAAGGTAAGAATAAGTTATAATCTATAAGTTAGTTACGTATTAGGAGCTTTATAGCGGTTATTACATAGTCTAGCTCTATTATAAGTTATAAGCGTCGAGACGTAAGCGTAAGGATAATTGTGAGATTTAATGGTATTCTGTCACTTTGAGATGGTGTGATCTTGATAGTTAATAAAGTTAATTGATTGAGTGATGGAGATTGGCCGTAGGCGAGGTCTCTAGTACGTGCCGACCTAACGCTAGCACTAACTAGGATAGTGTGCAGCTGGAGGTGCGCTAGCCTTATATTCTCTACTGCACTATTAACAATAGTGCAGGATTACAAAGGCCTTGTAATCGGACACACCCCCTCAGCTTGAGCACATCCTTAAGCTGAACGCTTTACAGTAATATCGGTCTATCCTTCTACTCCATTTCAAAGGCCTCCATCCTCTGCTGTAGATCCTGCAGGGTGACCTCTTGATCAGTGATCTTGTCTAATACATTTGTAAGTCCTAGTTTATCCAGAAACTTGTTCCATTTGTTTACTGGCAGGGCCTTGGTCAGACCATCTGCCACCATATCCTCTAATCTCTGATAGGTAACATT
>ML976657.1:584396-602628 GCA_010015655.1 Bimuria novae-zelandiae CBS 107.79
AGCCTACTAGGGCTGATCTGTATTCTAGCACCCATTGGCCATGCATCTCTTCTAGTTCTGCCAATATTGTGTTGTCTTGTCGCTTTAGTGTTGTTGGTTCTGCTCGCGTGTCCCACCAAAAGCCTTGCCTCCGGAGTAATCGGAACGATACAAGATTGCAGAGTAGATTAGGGCAATAGGCAACATTGTCTAGCCGTATTATTCGATTGCCTCTTGCACTCCGTATGTTGAGATGAACGCTCCCGTATCCTTTAATCCATATTTGTGTATTCCCTGCCCATATGAAATCTCCTGGCGCCGGTGGTTGGTATGAGACGAAGCGATCGATGTCGTTGAAGATATGGCAGGTTGTGCCTGAATCGAGTATGGCTGAGCATCGCAATGGGTACGTGTGGAAGGATGCGGCGTTGAAGCTCGCTGGGATTTTAGTGATCTGGCGTCCATCTAGTCACTCATCATTAGCCTCAGTGATTCGAGTTGGAGTGGGAGTGTGTGATAGTTTAATTGTAGGTGCCTGTGATCTGGCCCTCTTTGTCATCCTCAGGCTTTCTTGAAGCTCTGGGTCATTCTCCAACCTGAATTTAATCAGGGCAGCCATGCCAGGCTTTGGCCTAAACTAATCTGGTTGCTTATCTGGGAAGGCGTAGAAGCAGTCTTGTAGACTATGGCGTTGTTTACAAGCAGGGCACTTAAGGCCACTAACTGTCGTTAGCTTATTGTCTGTAATCGCGGACCGCTTGGCTTTGGTACTGTAACCAGCAGATTGTTGTTTACAAGGTCTTCCCTAATTTTTTAATGTTGCTGCTTTATCCACAAGAGAGGCGTCCCTGTCTGTGGCCTAGGTGGATTCACCACCGTCAGCGAGAGATGAACCTGTAGCAGCAAAAGCGCCCTTTTGTTTGCCCTTGATTGGGTGCTGCAGAATTATGTGGTCTTGGAAGAGTTTCATTATGTGCTTCCGTGAGACAGCTGCATCCTTGCTTCCGTATTGTTGGAAGGTCGTCACCTACATAGGTGCGACATGGACAACTGCCTTCATGAAGTCTTCTTTAACTGAGTCTAGCCTTTGGAGCTTTGGGACCTGATTGGTCTCTGCTTCTGTGGCTGCATGATCGTACTCAGATAGCCATGTAGCCCATAATCCGACTATTCTCATTGGCTTGAGGGCTTCTTAATACCTTGCCCTGGATTGTCTATATTCGTCTTGCAGATCTACCCCAACTGTGATTATAAGGTTGTTAATCCACTGCCTAATTAATTAATCTGGGATATAGCAGTTGTTCTAGAGATGCGCTAAGACTGTTAATTAGAGAAAGGTAACCACTTAATTTAGGCTGTCTTGCTCCTCTCGATACTCGCGGTCCATAATCTTGTATATCTCCAGCTGTCCCTTATGATAGTCGCTATCGTCTTTGTATGCTTTCGCGCCTGCTGTCGATAGATGTGAGGGCATTCTTGGCATATCATTTGGATTCGCAGTCGCGTAAGCCGTGCTTGGCTGGTACCTTCCTATCGCTGGGGGCATCGGCATCGCGGGTTTCTGCTTTGGTTCATCCGTCAGCACTGGGTCAATAATACTCCAGACCTTCAGGAATTGGCATCTTGTTTTAAGCTGTTTAAGCCATGGCGTGTAGTTTGTGTAGTCGGTCAGGATCACCGTAGGATCTCTGAGGGTCGATAGGGCCATTTTGATCGGCTTGATTGAGGCAGTGAGACTCTTAATTGTGAGATTTAATGGTATTCTGTCACTTTGAGATGGTGTGATCTTGATAGTTGATGAAGTTTATTGATTGAGTGATGGAGATTGGCCGTAGGCGAGGTCTCTAGTACGTGCCGACCTAACGCTAGCACTAACTAGGATAGTGTGCAGCTGGAGGTGCGCCAGCCTTATATTCTCTACTGCACTATTAACAATAGTGCAGGATTACAAAGGCCTTGTAATCGGACAATAATAAGGAGTAGAGAATAGTTTATTACTATAATTATTAGTTAGTGTAGAGTAAGTATATTATAAAGCGTTATAAAGGTACTAGGCTTATAACTATAGCGCACAGTTACAACGATTAGAGAGCTTAAAAATAAAGTCTATTAAAGAAAGGAAGCTCTACGACGACTAGCTATTTATAGGTTTAGGGGATCGCGTGCTTGGCTGCTTGGCTGCTTAGCTTAACCCTAGCTAGCGCAGAAAGCTCTAGTAAGGTGCCTTTTGCAACAATTACCTTTATTATCCTAGTACGTTGCTACAAGATTAATATATATTTTAATTTAGGCTAATACATACTATATAAAAGTAATTGAAAGACGATACTTGCATATTTAGAATATAATAAAGGATATTAGCTAGTAGATGCCAATGCATCCTGCCGTCTAAAGCCTACGCCTTTATTATCTTTCGGAACCACCTACAGACCGTCGAAGGCTCCGCACCCAGACCAGATTGTCAACGCAAAGACAGCTCATCAGATATGGGGTCATCTTAGCAAGAAGGCCATGGAACACCTAATAGCGAACGTTAACAGAATTATTATTAAAAGCGACACTAACAATTTTTATATAATTTATATAAAGTTAAAATTAATAAAATAGTTATCTCGGAGATAATAAGAGGATTAAGTAAAAAAGCCTTTTTATTAAATTATAATTAACGTAATTTAATTAGTACTATAGAAAGAAGCCTACTTAAATAATAATTAATAAGCTAGTTACTTAGTTAACTAATACTTAAAGTAGCATAAAGTTTTTACTTTTTTAAATTAATTAAAGCCTTTTCTAAAAAAAATAAGTTATTTAAAATATACGCAAGATATAGCGCGTCTTTACTTAAAATATAATAGCTATTAAGACTTATAATAATTAAGGATTTAGTATATTACTAAATGTACTTAAGGACCTTTGCAAAGTCCTTAGTATTTAATATAAGCTATAAATAGAATATATAAAGGAGTAGAATAGACTAGTAAAAAGAGTAGGATTACTTCTTATTATCTAAGTAAAAGCTTGTTGGTTCACAGGTGTGAAAGGGAATAACAAGTGCACAAGTAACGAATCTCTAGTTTCTATCTTCTCTATCTACTATTAGACCTAACAGTGCTATATAGCTCCAAGTTTGCTCTATGTTTGTTAGTACACGGAGTTGCGGTGAGGCTGCGCTACGTGTACGTTACACGGCGTCGGGTTTGTGCAGCAGCACGGAGTGGAGCTTCCGGTTGTTTGTGCAGCAGCACGGGACGAAGTTTCCGGTTAGGTTGTATAGTAGATTGTGTAGACAGCAAGGGGGTACAGACACTGGCAACTTCTCTTTTATGGTGAAAGGAGTGTGGGTGGGGCAGACGCCTACTAGCGGAGCTGTCCACTCGATAGGCGATATAAGGGTAGATCATATAGGCTAAGATCTTAGGCTCCTCTAGTTATAGGGGAAGGTTGTGGGCAGTAAGCATCGTAGCTACTATTAGAGTTAGTTTATAGAGGCCTTGCGTATTACCTATCCTTTAACTTATATGCGTAGTAAGTTAGTGTTAATAAGTGTCTTAAAAGCTTTATTTAGTAACGCCTTTATTATAGCGTTAGTAAGATTATCTTAACTATTTACTTATTAAATCTTAAATAATTCCCTTCTCTCGTATAATTAGTAAAGGGCTATAATATTAATTATTAGTTACTTCTCCTTAGTTAATCCTAGCTTAACGATGCACTCGTACAGCAAGTATAAGTCTATATAAACTATTAGGGGGAGAAATAGTAAGCTAAGTTACTTTATAATTATTATAAGTATTATAATAATAGAGTAGGTAAGATTAACTCCTCCTACTATTACGTAAATTTCTAACGTAAGTACGCTCTAGGTTACGCGTTTACTTTTTATAAAGCTTTAGTAGATAAGGTTGCTATAAATTATAAACTTAGTATTATTAGTATTTTTTATAGCGACTACGATTGTGTAACTAATTTAGTTACTTAAAACTTTATTATTTATAAAGAAGCTATTAATAAATACAAAAATTTTAGTCTTAACTAGGTTAAGTGCCCTATAAGTAAGGCTATAGTTAAAGTTGTTTAATTATTATTATAAGCGCTTATTTAGCGCGTTAACGTTATCTTTAGTAGGCTCCTAGGTTTATGCGGTAATAAATAAGTTAAAAGCTACCTCTAGCTAGTAGATACTTATTATATAGGCGCCTTAAGCCCTCTACTTAATATACTTTTATAGGTAGCTAGTTAAGCTTGCGCTAATAAGCTAGATCTTATTACTTTAGTCTTTTTATTATAGTGTGAGATTACTGTTATTATTAATTAATAAAACGTAGCTATTAAAGATTAATAAAATAGTAAGTATTAGTTTTTTCTTTAATTTTATTATAAATGTTAACTCTTTCTCCATTAGTTTAGAGAAACGTTTATCCGTAAGGATAAGAGTATTATTAGTCTATATACCTATAACACTAAAGGTACCTTAAGTAATAAAGATAAGTAGGCACGGGTTAAATATTAAAATCTCTATATAAAGTTTCTTTTTATAATAATTATTATACGTTACCTACTAATAGGTGCTAGCCTTAGCTAGGCCGTGTAGAGGCTTCTCGACTCTTATAACTATATTAGGCGGATACCTATAGGCAATTTTCTTAGGTAAGTAGGTAATAATAACTTAATTAAGCTTTATACGCGACTAAATATAGGCCTAGGTAATATTTTATAGCTAAAGTAAGATTCTATAGCGCATAAGCGACGGAGTAATAGATAAAATAGCTTATTAGCTAGCTCGTTAGATAGTTAGTAACTAAGTAAGGATTATTATTTTACTATTATCTTAGTAGCCTTGCACTACTAAACGTAATTTTTTATATAGTATAATAGTAGTCTTACCCTTAACTTTATATATAAGTTATAACTTAAAAATCCGTCCCTAGTGCTTGCAGGGATTATACTTTTTAAAGTAAAAAACGCTATTAGCAATAAGACTATTAATCTCCTTATTATCTACTTACTTAAATAGCTTACTAGGTGTAGTTATTCTTTATTTTTATTATAGCTAAATAGTAAATAGTTAGTCGGCGTGCTCCTTATGCGTTATAAAGATTTTTATTATATAAGTATTACTAGGTAGAGCCGCATTAGTTATAAAAGCTTTAAGTTTATTCTTGCTACCTTTTAGGCAACCACGTTTATATTTAAGAGGCTTATACGTTAGTTCCTGTTCCCGTTTAGAGTTAGTAGTGTTATTACTATAGTCCTAATAGCTATTATTATTAGTATTAGTTATTAGGGCTTTAACTGCCTTGTTGCTAATGTAGTACGGCTTAACTACTATAGATTAAAAGTTTATAGGTTTATAAGGAAGCTATATTATGCAGGTTTCTTTAGTTATAGTAATAAGCTTATAGGGGCCTATCTATCCGTCTTTCTCGCGCTAGATACGTACGTTGGAATTAATAGGTAGAGTAGTTATTTTAATTATTATAGGTCTATTTCGTGTTGCTAGCGTATTATTAATTTAACGCGTCTTATATATTTTATAGACTTTATTTATAGCTTTCTTAATAGCGGCAGCACGCTGCGTAATAGATAATAATAGTAGAAAGTATTCTATTATACGTGGGTAGGCACTAAAGACAAGAAAGGTAAGTACTAGACTATTAGGGCCTGCTATATTATTAATAGCCTTAATAGCTATTTATAACGTAAGCTATCTATCTACTATAGGTAAGTTATCTTTAATAGTTTTAAAAGCGCGTTATAGTAGAGCGTGGTATCGCTCTATTTTTCCTACACTATTATAGGCTTCTATAGATACTTTTTTAATGCTAATTACTAGCGCTTTAGCTAGTTACTTAAACTTAGTTAAGATAAAATTCTTGCTAGCGTTATAAATAAGATACTTAGGGGGTCTAATATAAGTATCTATCTAGTAGTGTTGTAAGGCATTCTAGGTAGTCGTGACTAATAGGTCTTTAAGAAAGCAAGTAGCTTAGAAGGCAGTTATATTATCTATTACGTATAAAATAGGCTTACTATCTAGGTATATAACGTTAATAATTACCTTGTAGTTAAAGTCTATATTTAGTTTTATAAGCTTAAACTTAAAGCGCCTAGGTGCTTTCTAGTTTAGCTAGCACTATTAATAGTACTTAATAAGCTTATTAATAGATTCTTTATAAACGTTATTATAACTAGTATATATAAGTAAGTCGTAGAGCTAGTAAGCTAATAAGTAGCTAAACTATTAGTAGAGCTAGCGCAGCTTAGTTTTAATAAAGTAGTAGTTAGTAGCTATAGTGCGCTCTAGTTAATTAATAAGAAGCTATAAATAGCCTTATTTACGTATAACTAGGTATAGCTTACTTCCTTAGATTAATATATTACGCAGGTTGTCGTATTTAACGCCTAGTCTATTTATATTAGCAAGATAGAGTAAGAATAGCGTATTAGTAGGCAGCACGTGAAATGTAATATCTCTTATTACTATGTTAACGTGTAGGGTGCCTATAGAGGCAATTACTTGGCCTCTACTAAAGCGGATCTGGTGCTGTCTAGCTATTAAAGTATCTATCTTTAGGCTTGTAGCAGCCTGTAGGGTAATTGCTTATAACTCTTTAGCTATTAAAACGCCTAAGGCTCTTATGTTAAGTATAATGCCCTAAAAGATCTTTTTATTATATTAATCCTTAAATATAAATATAGTAATAGGCGCGTTATTAATTACTTTAAATATGTTAACCTAGGTAGCTACATAGTATACTATCTAGTTATTTAAGTAGGTAGTTATCTATTTACTATTAATTATACTAGCTAGTTTAGTAATGAATTAGTCTTCCTCTATTACCTTAGTAATAAGTATTTACTAGGTCTTTATATTTAATTTAAGGACTTCGTAATTAGCTAAGAAGACGTAAAAGTTAATAACGCTAGGTTATACGTTATATAAGTAGGCTAATACTATTTAATAATACTTATTATAAGATTACTTGCGCTTGTCCCTAGAGTGCTTTAGTAACTAGTATTTAAGTTTTTTATAAATAAAGTACTTCTTCTAGCGTTAATAATTCTATTATTATCTAGGTAGTAATAGCTGTTAAGAGGGTAGTTTTAAAGTATTAGCTTAATAAGGTCTTACGCTACTTATATCTTATAGTATAAAGTATAATAGAAATCCTTACGATTTAATACCTTAATTTCTTTATAAGCTTTTACCTCTATAAGTCTTATTAGTCTAGTACTGCTTATAGCCTTGGTCTATATTATAATTAAAGCTATTCCTAGAGGGATGTTGGCCGTAGTTACTCCTATACTTGCTGTGACGGCCTGACATGCCAGCAGGTCACATGACCTCGCGTACGAGGCGCAACTGCCGTACGCTCTGGTGCAGCTGCTCGCTCCACCAGCGCAGCTGCTGCAGATGGACAGTTGTTCCGCGCCGACGGCCGCGCACAAAAGCGCGCGAGCCCCGTGTACCTACAGTCTCCTCATCTTAGTGTAGCTGAAATAGAGCCAACTTACCTCATCTACTCTTTCGATGCAGGAGCCCGCGCTCGTCCTCACACTTGCTATTAGTAGTGTTGCAAAAGGCACCTTACTAGAGCTTTCTGCGCTAGCTAGGGTTAAGCCAAGCAGCCAAGCAGCCAAGCACGCGATCCCCTAAACCTATAAATAGCTAGTTATTATAGAGCTTCCTCTCCTTAATAAACTTTATTTTTAAGCTCCCTAATCGTTGTAACTATGCGCTATAGTTATAAGCCTAGTACTTTTATAACACTTTATAATATACTTGCTTTATACTAGCTAATAATTATAGTAGTAAACTATTCCTTACTCTTTATTATCTTTACGCTTACGTCTTAACGCTTATAACCTATAATAGAGCTAGACTATGTAACGACTGGTATAAAGCTCTTAGTAAGTAATTAACTTATAAATTATAACTTATTCCTACCTTAGTACGCGTAGCTTAAGTACTACGCGAAAACTTAAAGGATATAAAGTTATATTAACTTTAAGGCTCTTAAGTAGATAAATATACACGACTAGGCTCTAGAACTACTAGATATAAATACTAAAGGCAAGCCTTATATATAATAGCTTAAGTGCTATAAGCTAGAGTTTACTATTTATAGTTAGCTCGTAATAAAGCTTTAGGCACTCTAGAACTAGGTCTATATTATAGTTAATTTATAAAGGCTAGAGCTTATAATACTATAATTAAGTAAATAGCAAACGCTGCAGGCGCTAATTAAAGAACTTAAGAATAATTTTTATCTAAGCGATAATAATTAGAAGGAGCAGGTACGACATATATATAGAGAGGTTACCTACGCCCACAGAGCAGCAGAACAATAGATATAACTAAATGGCTATCTAAATAGAACCGCGTACACGCTAACGCTGTGCTCCTAGATCTCCTAGAGATAAAGGGTACGCTACTAATAAAGGATTTCCTACGCTTAGCACTATAATATAACTATAAGTAGGCTTAAAAAGAGCTTAATAACCTATTATAACTAGGCGTAGTAGCAACTCTATCTTTAGAAGGATACGCTCGCTGGCTCGCGTAGCTTAACCAAATAACTAAGTATATAGGTATATACGCTACGCTTAGAGAGCGCACTTCTAATATAAGCTATAAGTACTTATATAGAGTAAATAGCTAGTATTAATAGAAGCTTATAAAGTATAACTACCTTTAGTACGCGCTCTAAGGAGAAGCTTCTTATAAGCTCTATAATAAGCTTATAAGTAAGAAGATTAGTAAAATTAAAAGCTAGATTTAAAAAAATTAGTAGAAGGTATTATTAATTAAGCTTAAATATAAGAGGTAAATAGTAGACCCTCCTCTAGTCTTTTTAGGGAATATTAAAGCATAGATTATAATAAGCTTATAGGCAAGTAAGCCTTTACTAGCTAGGCGCTATAATTCTATAGCTACTTATTTCTTATATTTATATACGCAGGTACTCGCACGGGTTACGTTATAAGTAAATAATTACTTTTAAACGTTTATTAAAGTTTTATAGTAAAAGTACGTTACTCCTTTTATTTCTTTACCTTTTTACGCAGGTACTCGCGCGGGTTATGTTATAAGTAAATAATTACTCTTAAACGTTTATTAAAACTTTATAGTAGAAGTACGCTACTCCCTTTTCTTCTTTACCTTTTTTCTAAAACTATATATAAACTAGCTGCTTAGACTAATTACTTAATAAGCTAGGGATCTAAGCTAGACGCTTTTTAAGCTCTACGCGCAAGTTCGCCACCTTTTATACTTTAAGTTACTATTTAGCTTATTATACTATACTTTATAAGCTAGGGGGTGTATTATAAAAGGCACCTTATTAGAGCTTTTTACGCTAGCTAGAGTTAAGCTAAATAGCTAAGTAGCTAAGCACGCGATCCCTTAAACTTATATATAGCTAGTTATTATAGAGCTTTCTCTTCTTAATAGACTTTGTTTTCGAGCTCCCTGATCGTTGTAACTGTGTGTTAAGATCCCAAAGGGGTAGCTAGTCCCTAAGGGGCTAAGGTTAGTTCTCGGGCAGGAATACTATAGTAGGACGGGAAAGGGTCGTAGTGATAGCTTGCGCTTGTCACTGGGGCGTTAGTATCAAAGGTAAGTATAGCATAATCAAATCAACAAGGTTGCTTATTCAGATCTAAACGATAGATTAATAAACAGGTTAAACACAAGTAGAAGAGACTCCTTCTTGCGTTCCTATATACTTCCCTTGCTCGACATGCTCGAAGCGAGCATAGCGAGCAGATGTCTTGGCTCCTGCGTCTGCTCGACTTGCTCGAGTCGAGCTCGTCGAGCAGTCACGTGACCTCCAGATACCGCGCCCCTATTGGTCACCTGTAGACCATAGGCGCCCTGGAGCCTAGCCAAGTGTCTATAAGATTAGATCTTAACATTATCCCCCTCCTCCAACTAATTCGTCCTCGAATCACCTAACCTGTCCTATTAATTAGTTAAAGTCTAGTAACCCCGCACTTATTAGTTCTCGCTATAATGTCTTCCTCTAAGGCCCGCGCTATTCGCCTTAGCTCTAAAATTTATTGCAATAGTGTCCTTTGTCCTATCTCTTATAATTATTATCTTTTATCTAGCACTACTTGCATTACTATGCCTTCTTCTAATCCTAACGCCTATCTAAAGTATGCCGAGTGTGTGCGCTCCTAAAAGCCTTGTGTTAACTTATCGTAGGCATCCTTAGATAGAACCCGTAAGGAGTACTAAAAGAAAGTGGATAAAGATAAAAGGTTATTAGTAGAAGTTTTAACGCGGCTTCTGCGAAATAAGAAAATATTAAAGCAGGCTAAAGAGCGTGCTAAGCAAAAAGCGCAGTGTTTAGCGTCAGAGATAGAGGCTACTAGAGAGCTTGAAGTCAACGCCAACCTTAGCGATTACCCTGCGGCTACGTCTAGGGTTAGGCTTTCTCCTCTCCTGTAGTCCACGATAGGAATGTTAGACGACTTTACTAATGCTCCTTCCTTGTCTGTCGCATAGTATTTTCTTTTAGTATTATCGTGGCGTAAGTTTCGTTTCCTTTAAAGTTTTCTCTTGTTACTCTAGTATAGTAGTAGTAATTATAGATCTTGCTTCGCGCTTTCTTTAAGAGTTGCTAGCAATTCTTACGGAGTTCGGACTTAGGTTCCTATATGTTTTCTAAATGCGGGTAGCCTTTCTATTTGACTAACTATTCTTATAGGAACTTATTATTTCTAAAATCTTCCCGTCCTACTTCCCTGTATCCTAGGAGTATTTTAACTTCAAATTCGTTTTCTTCCTCTGGCTGGTGATAGAAGGTTGTTTCAACTGGTGTTTTAGGGTCTGCGGGTTCGAGTCGGTCTATATAGAATACTAGGTGTATTTTCGCGTCTGGCGGTAGTTCCAATCGGTAATTAACCGGTGATACTTGTTCAATAATAAAAAATGGCCTAACCTTGACATGGTCTAGTTTTTTGTGTTTTTTCTTCTAGATTCGAAGATTTTTCGTAAGCAGATATGCTTTATCCCCCTTCTTTAGCTAAGGTGCCGTTTTTCTTTTTCGGTTCGTGTAGGAAATGCTTTACTATTAAGCTTTCTTAAGGTTCTCTCGGAGTTGTGCGTGTGTTTTCTTTATAGTTTCTGCCATGTTTATTGCTTCTTCTGTTTTAATCGTTGTAGGAAGTGTTTAGTTAAAGAGATGTAGGTATCTTTCGTGGTTTGCATAAAAGGGTGTGAATCCTATTACTACTAATATCTTGTTATTGTATGCCAATTACGCTATAGGTAATAAAGAAATCCAGTTATTCTTCTAGTTATTATAGTAGATGCGTAGGTACGTTTCGATCGTTTAATTCGTACGTTCTGTCTGTCCGTCGGTTTGTAGGTAATAAGTCGGGTGGGGTAGTTTCCGACACCGGGTAGTTTCCGACAGCCCCGTAATCGCGCTCACCCACCATGCACGCTAACTAAAAATAATTCTTACAACCTTAATTCTTTATTAATTTCAATTTTTCCTTTTGCATCGTATTCTCTAACTTCGAATGGCTAGATACACAGAAGGAGATATCCAGAACGCACTTACAGACCTCGAATCTAGGGTCGCTTTAGCTACTACTACTACTTAATATAGGGTACCACGCAACACTCTTCGCGGCTACTTTAATAGTGCCTAATCTTACCTACATGCCCACAATAGTGCACAGCGGCTTTTAGTTATTTAAGAAGAGCATCTAGAGCGCTAGATTCTACGTTAAGAAGCCCTTAGTTACGCGCTAACCTACGCGCAAGTGTAAGCTATTATAATAGTTATTTTTAAGTAAGAAGGTAACTATAAGAACCTAGGGAAAGAGTAGACTAGTTAATTTATAAGACGCCGCCTAGCTATTAAGTTAAAGTTAGGCCGCTAGACTAGCTAGGAACGCATAAATGCGGCCACTCCTAAAAATATTAGGTAAATATTTAACCTGTACGAGACCGTGACCTGGATTCCCCCCCGACACAGGTACAACGCCAACGAGGGCAGTATTATAGAGGGCTAGGAAGTTAATAGGCTTGTTATAGGCTCCTCGCAAGAGAACCCTAATACTATACTAGTTAAAATAATAAATGCCTGTACGTAGACCTCTATAGTAGAGTGTATCTCTGCGCTCGGCGTCGTTCTTAAACCTTTAGTTATCTTTAAGGCTAAGAGCATCCAGGAGCAGTAGTTTAAGAAGGAGTTTTTAACTTAATATCCTTATTAGCATATTACTTTCTTGCAAAATAGGTGGACAAGTAATAATATTACTATTAAGTGGCTGGAGAAGGTATTCTTGCCCCAGACTAAGCCTAACAATCTGTCTAAAACACGATTACTTATTATTAACGGCCATGGCAGTTATACCTTAGACAAATTTATAACTACATATTATATAAATAATGTGCATTTGCTCTTTATACCTGCCTATACTTTATATATACTCTAGCCTTTAGATCTTGGTTATTTCTCCAGCCTAAAGGTGGCGTATCGGCGCTTCGTCGGCGAGTATGGGGCTGAGACAGATGCAACAAAGCTTAGGAAGGCCAAGTTTCTCGAATTTTATGCAAAAGCGCGTAAAATCGGCCTTCGAGAGCAGTGTGTCCGATCTGGGTAGAAAGTAATAGGGCTGTACCCTAAGAACGTGAGGAAGCCCTTGGGTTCTCGCTGGGTGGTGGTGCGCGAACGGCCGTCAACACCACCCTCTTCTACTAAGGATATTAGGACGCCAAAACGTGGCAGCGATGTTGTAAAGCTATTTTCTAAAAAGAGCTTCTCACTAACTACACGACGATGTGTTTAGCTTACCGCTAAGGCATTTAACTGTACCTTAATAGAGGTTACTATAAAAAATTATAAGATTGCTTCCTTGCGCGAGCAGGTTAATTAAGCAAATCTGCTAAAATGCTATAAAGTTATAATTAATCTAAACAAATAGTTCGCAAGTCTTACAAAAGTTCTCTCGCAGGCTAATTAGGTACCCTCTTAACGTATTCGCAAATTAAGAAACGTATCGCAGAAGGTCATTATCGTAGAGGAGGAAAGTAGCTCTGAAGAGGAAGCGGAGCAGCTATTAGTTCGACGTTCAGCGCGAGAACGACGACGAACACAACGATATCTTAATCGTAATTTAAGCATAGATAAAGAAAGTGATTAAATGCTTTAAATACTATTTTTTTTTTTTTTTTTTTACAAATTTATTTAATAAAGTTGTGAGCATATTCGCAACCCAAGTGGTGGCAGCGGCGAAATTTTGCGGGGTGTCGGAAACTACCCGGTGTCGGAAACTACCCCACCCGACTTAAGCTATCGATAGCTTTCGTTTCGTTCCAATGAGTGCCGTGAGTGTTGTCTAATAGTTTAAAGTAAAGAGTTTGTCTCTATCGCTGATGATCGTCTTGGGTATGCTATAATGTCGTATAAGTCGATCTAGGATAAGGAATGCTAGTTCTATTACTGTTATTATTTTTTTGCACGATAGTAGTTCTACGTACTTAGTGAATCTGTATACGATTACCAGTACTGCGTCGTAACTTGCTCTATTTGTAGGGTCTTTTGACTTTGGCAATCCTGTGACAAAGTCCATTGCGATATCTTTCTATGGTGCTGTGGGTATCTGTATGGCTTGCATCTCTCCATACTTAAGATGTGTGGCGTGTTTATTGCGCTAGTATTATGCGCATTTGCGTATGTACGTTACTACTGCTTCTTTAATTCCTTTAAAGCTGTAGTTCCTCTGGATTAGTTCTATCGTTTTTCTAATTCCTGGGTGTCTATATACAGGGTCGTCGTGGTATTATCGTATAACCTCTATTTATTATTCCTTGGGTACTTCTCGCGTGAGTATAAGGAGTTAGTTAAGTTTAGCGGTTAGTTCTAGGGAACTGTTGGGATTTTGCCTTAGTATTACGGAGTAAGTTTTAACTTTCTCTCTATTATTATTTATTCTGCTAAGAGCATCTGCTCGTCCGTTTTCTTTACCTAGGGTGTACATAATTTTAAATTTATATTATCCTAGCGTTTCTAACTATCTTCCTTGTCGTTGGTTCAGTTCTTTCGTGGTTGTAAAACGTGTGAGATTTTTGTAGTCCGTAAAGATCGTAAGTTTTAAGTAACTATGTGCATAGATCCTCTAGTGTTTAATAGCTTTTACAATTATAAGTAGTTCCTTGTCGTGTACTTCGTACCGTAATTCTTCTAGTGTGAACTTGTGTGCGTAGTATGTAATTAGGTGCTATTTGCCATTCTTCTCTTGTTTCGCGCATGCCCTAACCGCTAGGTCGCTTGCGTCTGTTTTAATACGTAACGGTTTATTATCCTAGAAATATATAAGGACTAGTGGCGTGATGCATGCTTTTCTTAGTGTTTAAAACGCTTGTTTGTATTCTTTTATCTAATTAAAAGGTTTATCTTTCTTTATAAAGTTCGTGAGCGGTAATGTAATCCTAGAGTAGTCTATAATAAATTATCTGTTAAATCTTATAAATTTAAGGAAGGCTTATACTTCCTTAAGGTTAGTAGGTAATTTTTACTTCTTTACTTCCTTAATCTTCGAAGGGCTTACTTAAATACCTTCGGTGTTAATAACATGTCCTAGAAACTCTAGTTCCGTGACGTGGAATTTATATTTTTTAAGTTTTAATTGTAAGTTAGCGCTGTCTAGCGCTCGTAGTACTATTTATACGTGTTATACATGATCCTTCTCTTGTTTAGAGAATACTAGGATGTTATTAAGGTAGGTAACTATAAATATGTTAAGGTAGTTCCTTAGTACGTTATTAATTATTGCTTAGAACGTTGCTGGTGCGTTTATAAGTCTAAAAGGCATAACTTAGTACTTAAATAGTCTATATCTAGTTTAAAAAGCTGTCTTCCACTCGTCACCTGCTGTTATTTGTATAAGGTAGTATCTATCTTATAGGTTAAATTGTGTGAATATCTTGGCTTGTCCTAGCCTGTCTCGAGACTCTTGTATGTTTAGTAGTGGGTATCTATTCTTAATCGTTATATTGTTTAGTTTTCTATAGTTAATGTATAGACGTTGTGTTCCATCTTTCTTTATAATAAATAACAAAGGTGATGCTATTGGCAATTCTAATTTGCGTATCTATTACCTTTTAAGGGCTTTCTTTAGGAATTCGCGTGTCTATTAGAGTTCCTTTGCGCTCTGTCCGTATAGTGGTCCAAAGGGTGGCGTTTTTCCTTCTTCGAGAATAATGCGATGGTCTTGGTGTGTATGCTTAGGAAGGGCGTTTGCTCCTTTCTCTTCCTAAAATAAATAACTCTATTCTTTATATTTATTAGGAATATTAAGAGGTGTGCTGTTCTCTTCGTGCTTACGCTTTATAACCTGGTAGTTCCTGCCAGCGTCTGCTAAGTTAGTTTCGTGTTTATTAACTTTTAGTCGCGAGACTATGTTATTAATAGCTCTTTTATCTACTATTATGCTCTATTAATGCGTAGGCTTTACTTATAATGTATAATTGCAGCGCTTAAAGGATAGCTCTTTTTTTTCTTAGTTAACTATAGGGTTGTGCTTCCTTAATTAGGGTAATCCTAAAATCACGTCGTAATTAGCTTCCTTAATAATGTCGAGGATAATTAATTCCTAGTGTCTATAGATCGTGAGGGTAGTCTCGACCTCGTACTCGATTGTTACTTTGCCGGGCATTAGCTATCTATTCGCGATATGAATAGTATAGGGTATGGTCTTCTTACGTTTGTAGAGTCCTGCTCTATCGAGTGCTTTTCTTAATATATAACTTTCCTATACTCCTAAGTCTAGCATGGCTTTTATTTATGTTCTTTTAAGCTATACTAGTAGCTTAATTAATGCCTGACTATTGGTGGCATTTACTTCCTTAAAGGCGTTTTCCCGCCTGAGCCTAGGTCTAAAAAAGGCATTTTCTTTTTGGCTGGCTTTGTGGGTTTAAGGCGTTCTTCGTTTTTCTTCTCTTAAGGCTGCTGCTAGGCCTTTGCTAGGAGAGCTTTACTGTCTTCTTCCTTTATTACTGTTTTAATTCTGAGGGTTATAGTCCCTTTTAGTATGCGATTAAACCTATGCTTCCCTTTTTATTCTTTGTATTCTTTATAATTAGGGTGTAAGTATGTTTGCTATTTGTCTAATGCACATTTCCTATTAACTAGTAATAATATTACTTAGTTTAGTGCCTAGTTAAGATATAGAAAGTATCGTGTTTTGCGTTTGTCCTAGAGGTGAACGTTGTAATAGGCGATAGGGTAGTTAAACCACTCCTACCTGTATTATTAGTATGTTTAGGGAAAGTAGCTATATTCCTTAGCTTGGTAATAAATAGTATATTAATCTTCTCTGTAGAGGGTCTATTGTATGGTCTCATGCGTAGGATTGCGGTGGTCTAGGTTATACTATAGTTCGTAGTTTAGGCTTTTGTTTAGGTACTTCTTCTTAGGGTCTTCGTAGGCGTAGTGGTGGTCCGCCATTTCTCGTGCTGCCTTACTAACTAGGTTAGGTTGGTAAGCATGGAAAAATGCTTCTACGTAGTCTTATTATTCTATCGCTGTAAACCCGAAGTCTCCTTCCCTTGGTTGGTGTTTTTCTAAGAAGTCGAAAACATTCGTCGTCTTGCTAGTGACTGGTTTGCTCTAGCTAGGGTGAGGTGTAGGAGATTGAGGCATTAGTTCCTTCTCTTTTCCTTTCTCGTCCGAACCTTCGTATGCATCCTCGTAGAGTCGTGAATTAGGGGTCCCTAATTACTCTAATCCTTCGTCGTGGATATTAATTTATTTAATAGCGTTTACTACTTATTATTCTTCGTCGGTGGTTTCTTTCTTATTGATAGTTAGTACGTTCAACTGTCTGGTAATCTTATTCTTAGATCTGCAGTTCCTGGCTATGTGGCCTAGTTTGCCACATGTGAAGTATTTACGCGTCTCGGTCCCCTATCGTCGGGTTCTATCTAAGATACGTTAATTAGGCTTTTAAAAGCCTATAGCCTTTCCTGTTCCCTTTTCTAGGTTGTTAAACTAGACATCTTCTATAGGTTAGGGTCTGTAGTAGTTGCGTTGCTGGCGTTAAGGTGCTTTTGGTGGCGCTCTATAGACTACAGGTGCCTATTGTCCGAAACTAGCGTTCCTCGGGTTCCTACGGAACTCTTCTTGTAAAGCGAACCACTCCTTATTAATGCGGATAGTCTCTTTATATAGTTCTTCTAAGGTCTCTATCTTTATACTACTGCGCAGGAGTTCCTCGCGTATATTACGTTTAAGGCCTTATTTATATATTATCTTAAAAGATTTATCCTCCTAGTCGAGTTGCACTGCGTACTTGCGGAACTTAGCTATATATTTAGCTATAAATTAGTGTTAGCGAACTGTTTAGATTACTTGTCTAGTAATAGCTATTTTGTTAGCAATTCTAAATATTTATTAAAGGCATATTTTAAAGTTATCGTAATCTTTAATAATGTTAATTACATTAGCATGCTTATTAATATACTTCTTATTTTTATTATCGTAGTCTATGTCTAAGTACTTAACTAGGTAGGGATAGATTTATTCTTTAGCGCTTCCTCGAATGTAGGTTATAGCGAAGATAACCTTCTTTTTATCTTCGAGGTCTTAATTCTAGTTAAAAAAATAGAGGTCTAGCTGTAAGAGCTAGGTATTAAGGAGGGTACGATTACTATTATATGTAACCTTAAATGATATTCTACTCATGAGGAGCAGAAGGTTAGCCTTTTGCTCCGCGACAGTTATGAGCCCGGAATCGCTAAGACCCTGCGCAAGCACTCAAGTGGCGGATCAGCACTTGGGTGGGGTACCACAAGCGAGCAGGTGCACACCACAGAAATAGCCAAGAGCACTGCGCAAGACAGCGAGAGAGCTAAGAGCCAGATGCTATAGGGCCACAGATATAAGAGTGAGCGAGAGAGACTGGAGCAGAATATATAGGGCATGCTGGACTACGGGCGACATGTATACCAAACCTTGAAAAGCTTACAGCTCTCCGTTCCTATTGTTGAAACTGAAGTTGAGTGTAAGAGTTATCAACTATATAGGCGAAGAAGTCGCCTATATAGGCTAGCGTGCTCCTTCCGTATGCCGGGAAGCACCTGCTTTAACAGTCCTCCCAGACGGAGGAGCATGAATATAGTATACATGAAGCATAAGCATGCCAGCCTTAGATCTTCAGGTCCTCCTTTAACCGTTGTGGCGGTCAACCTTGTCCTTGAAACCTTCTCAGTAGACATGCCCATCAGTAA